>JANTOP010014339.1:0-30789 GCA_027564815.1 Symmerus nobilis | reverse complement strand
ACAATAAGAAAAAATTCAGGTTGGGTTAGCAGCGGGAAAATAAATGAACGGTACAACAAACGTAACATCTACCCCGTTTTATATAAAACCCACGAAATCGTCAAAGTCGAATTTTTCCCCAAAAACAATACTTTTCCGAATTTTCGGATTCTGAGGAATGTAAAAGAAGGAAAAAAAAAACAATAAATGGAAATTTCATTCGTTTGGGAAAAACATTTCCAAACAATGTGTGTTTAAAATATATATCATCCCGAAGTTAAAAACCTAGTTCTTGTTATTCTAAAGCCATTACGAGCCAAATATTACCAAAATCCATAAAATAAAAGATCCGTATGTGGGTTATTCGGTAAAATCTATAGTTATACTAAATTGAACCGTTTGTTCGAATAGAAAAGAGTTAAATCTTTTAATACCCGAAAGAAACTATACATAATCTTGATATATTTTTTAACAATAGTTGATGGGAATATCTGGCAAAATGTTCCGGTACCTTATATGAAGAAAATTGAATATTTTATGAAAGATTTTATCTGGGAATAAAGAATATAAAAACCGATATAATTTTGAATTATCCATACTTTTTGTAGACCCTATATTATTCAAATCCACCATCATTATCCATTTTTTTTTATTCCATATAATTTATTTAATTTTTATAAATCGTATACTCGAATTATTATAATTCGAAGATAGATATTTCTCTTTTTTTACATAATAATTTTCTTACAATTTTCCGATTCGATATTTCTTTGAAAAATGATGATATATTTCTTTCATTCATTTTTTATTTATGTAATTTTATGTATAAAAAAAATCCGCGATAAGGCGCGATAAAGGTGAAATGAATCCCGACCAAAAAAAATATCAAATACGGGACGGGTATTATAGTAATGTTTGGAAGTATTCCAATTTATCAATTACATCCGTTATACATATTTTTCTATCTGGGTCAACCTAGAATATTTCGGTGCCAAACCAGATATCCGATGAGATGTGGAAAACAAGGAAATCCCTTTAACACATAAATAAAAAATTAATTGGAGCAAATGATACCAATTTTTTTTGTCTGATGTATTGTAGTGCCAGAATGACATCTATTTTATTTTTTTTTGAAAAACCTCAGATTGAACTGCTTATATCAGGGTTTGGGAACGAGAAATACGTATTGATTAAAATCCTCACCTTTATTTAAGATATAATATAATAATATTTACCATTAAATTAAAGGAATTGAAAAAATATCAAATGTATTCTATTCATCCATGAATTATTAATAGCATGTAGAAGTCAAACAAAACTCCAAAATTGGCTATACATCGATCATTAAATTTCTAAGGAAAATATTTTTAAAAATTAAAAAGTATTAAAAATATTTCGGGTTATATAATTGATTACTTTCCGGTATCCCTAATATTTCAGTAAAAAAAATTTTATGTGAATCAAAATTATGATTTACTATAAAATAGTTAAAAAATCGATTCACAGACATAGAAGAAATTGAACAATTTTTCTAAGGTCAGAACTGGATGAAAAAATTTTTTTTTTCCAAAATCCTGAAATTAGTTTTTTATTTACCGAATATACAGGAAAAAAATTTCAGCCATATCGAGTGAAATTTTCTTAATAAAAATTGAATTTCAAAATCTTGATCAGAAAAATATACAAAAAAAAAATCGCTTGGCAAATGTTGAAGAAAATGTACAATTTTCCCAAGATCAGGACTGCTTCAAAAATTTTTTTTTTCAAAAATCCTGAAAATGATTTTTAGTTTGGCTAATGAAGTACTCAGTAAAAAATTTTTTCACCAAATCGAACGAAATTTCCATCAAAAAAAATTAAATTCAAAATTTTAAGGAAAAACTGAAGGTGAAGTAAACAAAATGAAATTTTCTAGGAACTTATTGAACAAAATTTAAGGAAAATATCGATCCTGTACTTATTTAAAGATCTGATAGATGTCCGAATGTTTTTTTAATAAATCAAAGGTAAGCCTGAGCAATTTTCTGGCCAAATCATGAAATCAGGCTGACCAAATCGGTCACAATTTAGAATGGGTAAGTAAAAAGGAGCAATAGACTGCGAAAGGTGAAGGAAGGCGACAAATGGTAGAACAACGATCAATGATCTGGGAATTTTTCATTTAATTTTTAATATTTTACTTAATTTAATCTTTCTCCGTCCCTCTCTTAACTTTTCTACTGGATTTCACCAAATTTTAGTTAGTCCTTGAGATGAAAAATTTCAGTTCGAAAATTAAGGACTTTTCCTCTTCAAAGTAAAAAAAAAAACAAATTATAAAGAAGTAAATTTACTAAAGAAATTTAATTTCTAATTTTGAAAATTTGAAAAAAAATCTCGAAAATTTGATAAAAATGGGAAAATTCTGCTAAACTTTATGAAAATCAAAAATGTCAAAGTTTTATTAAAATTTGAGAGAAATTTTGAAAAATTTTGATTCATTTGAATTTCTTAAATTTAATAAGAATCGAACATCATCGAAATATAATTTTCTTTCCGATCCCTGCCCTGGATACCTATTTTTTTGGGAAGTGTTATATTAATTCCCTACTTTTAAAAATCTATCTGTTTCCATGTGATTCTATTAAGTATCATTCAATTATTTCATTAAAAAATCCTTTTTGTACGGACTTTATTGAAAATCGATGGAATATAATTTTTGTTGTTGTAAAACGACGGAGAAAATCATAAATTTCGGGGTATTTTTTTTTTAAATTTTATGAAAAAAAATTATACTTACAATAAATTTCATCATTTTGTCACTATTTATTGGTTCGGGAAAATGGTTATAAAAATTGTAGGAAAATTGTGAACTATTTTATATTCGATTTAGGGACACAATCTCACCGGCACTGTTATAAAAGCTATAAAAAAAGGGAATTTTTCAAATTATTTTATTATTTTTTCCTCGATATTTTTTTAAAATTTTTTTTATTTATAATTTATTATGTGCAAAAAAAATTATTGCTATTTTATATGAAACAAATGGTCTCCAGTTTATATAATAAATTTTTCACAGTGAACCAGATTTTCAGGGAAAATTGATTATATCGAAGGTAGAACTGGTAATAACTAGGACACAAATTTATCCGACAAACAATATTTTATATCCTTTCTCTGTTCATTTTCCTCACCGATTAATCCTTTCTTTTTATATCGTTGAGTATGTTATCCAAAAATATATAAATATATTGTATTAATACACACAATTATTCAATACATGAATTATCTTAGATATAGGAATTAAATTAATTATAACTAATTTAATTAATTTTTTTTTTTTTGATTAAAAAAATATAATATACTTGTTAATACGATTTCTAGCAATAATAGAATAAAGAATTTAATAAATTTTCTTGCTTTTATATACTTTGTGTGGTTCGGCGAATTTTGTATGTAATTTTGTGTGGTAGAGTGCAAAATAATATTATAGTTTACCAAGCAATGTATCTACAGAGTAATATTATTTTTATTATTCGGTTGTGAAAGGTAAAGGAGGAAGGTAACAATTTTTGCTCATTGAAGACTTTTAATGTATACAAGAAAACAGATGCGGCGAATTATTTATAGACAATTTTTATTAATATAAAAATCCAAATTATTTTCTAGTTTAGATCATCTGCTATAGAGAAAAATTTGGTTCAGCCATAGTAGGCCAACTTTTCTTAACAAAATTTTCATTTCAAATTTGATTTCGCGATTTATATGGAAATGTATGGGAAAATGATAAATGTTCGGAAGGAGGCCTAATAATTCGCTCAATTAATTTTTTCTTTCGAAACCATGAAATTAGTTTCTAGTTTAGATCATCTACTATGAAGAAAAATTTGGTTTAGCCAAATTTGGCAAACTTTTCTTAACAAAATTTTCATTTCAAATTTGATATAGCGATTTACATAGAAATGTATGGGAAAATGATCACTCTTCGGAAGGAGGCATCATAATTCGCTCAACTAATTTTTTCTTTCGAAACCCTGGAATTAGTTTCTAGTTTAGATCATCTACTATAGAAAATAATTTGGGTCAACCAAATTAGGCCAACTTTTCTTAACAAAATTTTCATTTCAAATTTAATTTCGCGATTTATATAGAAATGTATGGGAAAATGATCACTCTTCGGAAGGAGGCATCGTAATTCGCTCAACTAATTTTTTCTTTCGAAACCTTGATATCGGTTTCTAGTTTAGATCATCTACTACAGAGAAAAATTTGGTTCAGCCATAGTAGGCCAACTTTTCTTAACAAAATTTTCATTTCAAATTTGATTTCGCGATTTATATGGAAGTGTATGGGAAAATGATCAATGTTCGGATGGAGGCATCATAATTCGCTCAACTAATTTTTTCTTTCGAAACCTTGATATAAGTTTCTAGTTTAGATCATCTACTGTAGAGGAAAATTTGGTTTAGCTAAATTAGGCTAACTTTACTTAACGAAATTTTTATTTCAAATTTGATTTTGCGATTTACATAGAAATGTATGGGAAAATGATCAATGTTCGGAAGGAGGCCTAATAATTCACTCAACTAATTTTTTCTTTCGAAACCCTGAAATGAGTTTCTAGATTAGATCATCTACAATAAAGAAAAATTTGGTTCAGCCAAATTAGGCCAACTTTTCTTAACAAAATTTTCATTTCAAGTTTAATTTGAATATACTTAAAATAACGCAAGACTTTTTCAAAAATATGGTACCATTTTCGATTTAATTGAACCCTGGTTATCAATTAAGTCGAAGTCGATGTCACCTTTCAGTTGGCTACCTCTGTGTATCATATGATTTTAAAATCTTAATAAAAAGAAATAATAAAAAAAAGCGAAACCATAGAGGAGGTTCAAAGTCTTTTTTATTCAATAAGAATTCCATGGATCGTTTGCAGCGACCAGGAGAGAGAAAAAAAATACAGAAACGAAACAGTTTATACAGTATTTAATAGCAGAGTAATACATTGTGCTAACATATTTAAATTAATCAGTAAATTACATTAGATGGATATATATTTTTTTTATTACTTCTGCTTTTGATTTTTAAAAATCGAATCCGATAATAAAATTGCACGTTTTATGCCAAATAGTTGTCTAGATATTTTACTGTTTGACTGGGTAGTTGATGGGTAAATAATTATCGGTCCAACGTTACAAATTTAAATTATATATGAATTAGTAGTCATCTTTATTATTTTATTTAATTAAATAAATGAAATGCGCTTTTGTATTCAAGTCAGCACTCCCAAAAACAAATCTTTTAGATTAATGCAGTTCCTGAAACTATAAAGAGAATAGAATTTTAAAAATTTATTATAATTTTTTGAAAAATTATCTCAACCTACTACCTTATTCTAAATTGGTAAAATCTTAATAATCCGGCTCGGTTATATTGTTATTCAACCCATTGTAAAGATGTTACAGCATCTTATTGTATACATAATTGACCATCACGACCTCCGCTATTCTGTCTTCGACAACTGTACAGAATAAATATAATTTATTTGTTAAATCTGTAGCTTCTCATCACGTCTGTTTTAAATCGATTATGAAAAAAACAACGAACAAGAATTATAGTCCGTCCGTCCGCCTAATGCATTGCAGTTCAAGATGTCACTTTGAATCTCCAAATATATCACGTAATTTTCATAAATTTATTTAATAAGGAAATAATTGAATATTTAACAAATTATATTTATATTATTAATTAATAAATTTATTTAACTCAAATCAGTAAATATTCGTTTTATTTAAGATAAGTCGTCCATTTATTAAATAATTTGGAATATTGAAATGCATATATATATAGTTAATTACTAACCATTTCCATTTCTACAAATTAAAAATCAATCTATTAATACGAATTTATCCAAAAATAATGTTGTAATTATCTCATTGAAAATTTCATTTTGTAAATAATTTCAGGACTTATTCTAGTCTTATGGCATTTAAATTTAATTTTAAATCAATTAAGCTTTTAATTTAAATATTTATAAAAGTCTTTAAGATTAAATCTATTTTTAAATAAAACAAGCCCCCAGCATGATTAATTTATAAATATATTTTTTTTAATTTCGATAATTAATATTATTTAAATGAAATGAATTTGTAAAGAGAGAAGGCGGTCGTCTTATTCTCATAATTAAATCATTTATAATTTTATTTGTTAAATTGAATCATTTTTAAAATCGATATTGAACTGAACTAGGAGAATTAAAAATACATTAAGAGATTTATATAATTTCGGATATTTCGCGATATATTTAGCGCATTTAAAATTAAAATTATTAAATAGTTAAATATAAAATATTTAAAGTATTTTGCGCACATCAAAATAATTAATATTTTTGCAGAGAAAGAAAAAGAAATATTTATCAATTTGACCAGGGTGATTATTCACTTTCTCTGTATGTTAATTTTAATATTAAAATATAAAAAAGAAAAGAAAAAATAAAATGTAAAATAAAAATATAAATTAAATATTTTATATGGTAAATTTTAAGTTAAACATCAATTTTAATATTAATTTTTCTTAAATATACTTATTATTCGAAAAGTGTAACAAAATATTATACCCACACGGACATGATATTAAAATCGTATCCGCTGAATATCCAAATTTTATATAATCACTAAGCATATTAACCAGATTATTATATGATTTGACAAATCAGACCCCCTAATTTTGTATAATTATATATAATTTAAGTGTATTTAATATACATTGTTGGAATTTAAGGTTTTTGGGCGATTTTCGCATTTAAAAAATTTACTTTTCAGATAATTATAATAATAATAAGAAGTCAAATTTGAGAACAATGCTGTCAAAATGACAAATTAAATTTAATTTTACTCCATATAATTATTGTTATTAACGGAAAGGAAAAGTATTAAAATAATTACAATTTAATAACTTACAACTTAAATATAAATTCATGTATTACACACGGTCTACCCTAATTCTATGAAAACAGCTATGATTCTAAGTAGCTATTCATACAAGAAAGGAGTAGTTATTTAAGTAGTACAATTTCGCGATCATTCAGGATTAAATAAAAATACCGTTTCGATAACGATCTGAGAAACATTAATTATAGTCTGAATAGAGGTGCATTATAAATATTCTATGCATCCCGAAGTATAGTAAGATATGAAGAAACAGGGGATTATAAGAAATATTTATGAAAAGGATATAATAACTCCCTTCAATTTTGCATACGGAAAAAATTGGAGTGCATGAACTTTTGTAAACCAACGGTGTCAGTACGTACGAGTACAACCCTATCTCCTTTTTTTCTATAAAAAAAACATTTATTACGTGTGCAGTTTTTCATCGTTCAGAAACGTATGAAAGAAAATTTAGTAATATGATTTTCCAAAGATTTTTTTTTCTTTCAGAAAATCATATTAAGACCGGTAAAAATGTGTAGAATTTTTTTTACTATTTCTTCAAGGATTTTCTTTCAATAGTTGGGCTACATGTAGAAAATTCACCAATCTTCTCCTACACATTGCCCGGTGAAATTTATTTGTTTCATCTACATTTAGACAGATTCATCCCACTTAACATCTCAAAATGCAATGTTGTGATTTTTCTTTGTATATATTTATGCATATAAAAGTTTTTGAATGTTTCTTATTATCCCCGTATACACTTTCCACTCGATGCTTGTAATGCATTTTTATAAAGTGTAAGTTTGTAAGGAAATTGCTTTACCCCCTCGTAAGATATAAGGCAAACAAATAGCTCCGGAGTTTAGAAATATATTCCGTCTAACGCAACTGGTAATAAAATTAAGCCATAAATTTTTTGGACAAAGTTTGTTTTATAATTTTTTCATCGTATCCTTAGGTTGAATTTTGCATCATTAGATTTTCTGATTCCTTAAGAGAATTTTTCGGAAATTTGAGATGAATGAAAATATACCAAAAACTCTTCTTTTTGAGGTATTTCGGGATTTTAACGTTTAGGTATCAAGGGGGGGGGGGGGGTATGCCAATAGAGAATCGGAATATTTGATTATGAGAAATGAAACCTAAGGGCACAGTGAGCAAATCATAAAACAAATTTTTTCAAAAAATCGTCCTTATGATTTTATATTATATGGCTCAGAACTGGCTGGACAATTTTTTTTTCCAAAAATCAATAAAAATTTTTTTGCCGAATTAATTAAGATTAAGATTAACATTTCAAAATTATGATTAAGAAAAACAGCCAAAAAATCGTTTGACAACCGTAGAAAAAAATTAACAATATTCCCAAGCTCAGAAATGGCTCAAACAATTTTTTTTTTGAAAATCCTAAAATTAGTTTTTAGTTTGGCTAATGAAGTACTCAGGAAAAATTTTTTTGCCAAATCGAACGAAATTTTTTTTAATAAAAATTTAATTTCAAAATTTTGATTAAGAGAAATAGCTAAAATATCGATTGATTAACTTAGAAAAAAATGAATAATTTTCCCAAGCTCAGAAATGGCTCAAAAAATTTTTTTCTTGGAAATCCTGAAATTAGTTTTTAGTTTGGCTAATGAAGTCCTCAGGAAAATTTTTTTTAACCCAATCGATTGATATTTTCTTAAGAAAAAATGAATTTAAAAATTTTGATTTAATAGCTAAAAAATCGATTGATGAACTTCGAAGAAAATTAACAATATTCCCAAGCTCAGAACTGGCTTGAAAAATTTTTTTTTCCAAAATCCTGAATTTGATTTTTAGTTTACCTCACAAAGTACTCAGGAAGAGAATTACGGTCAAATTTAACGAAATTTCTTTAATAAAAAATTAGTTTCAAAATTTTGTTCAAATAAACTTGCGATTAAAATTTCCCGGTTGGTATATGTATGTATTTAAGAAAAAATTGAAGGTAGATAGATATTTAAATAGATCGACTAGAACTACGATAGTTTTTATTAAAAAGAAAAATCACAAATTTGTGAAGGCTCACACCGATAATTTTGAAAATCGGACAATGCAAAATTTGATCCGGTGTTTCCGATAATTGTCTTCGGATCTAAATGAATTTAATGATACAAAAAGTTTATAAATTAGTTGAGAAAAATACAAAAATATCATAATTAAACTTTTCGTACAAAAGCTCTAGAGAAAATAAAAGCTCCCAGAAAGCTTTATTTTTCGAATCTTTTTTCTTACGTTTTAAAATCGATTTTCTATATAGATAACGATTCTTTAACAAAATTCCAAATTTTCCCAATTTTCGAATTTTTATCTAATTCATTGAATTTATATGAAATATCGAATTTTCGCAAATTTTTTGAATCGAATTAGATAACAAAAATCCGTCGAATTGATTGATTATTTTGCAATTCGATTTTTGGCTATGGAAAATATCGGTGCTATCCTAATACTTCCACATACCTAATGGGATGGTGTTTGGAAGTAAAAGGAATACATAATATTTTGAGTTTATTTAAAGGAATTTATAATAAAAATTCGATGCATTTGATACTGTTTTTCTTTTTTTTTTTTATTTAATAGTCTATATTCTTTGGACCAATTTTTCTGCATATCCAGAGTTACATTATTTTCCATGCAGTTCTCGTAACAAGCTGAACTTAATGTTTTTTGAACGATGGGTGTATTCCATCCATCTCCTTCATCTTTATTTATGCAAATTTTTTGTAGTTTCCTTCTTTATAGTCCTTTTAAAATATTATAGCAGATATAAATGTTAGTCAGTTCCGTGCATACACTCATCTAAATGCTGTGGAGTGTAAGGATAAAGAAACAAAAACTTTTCATTTTATTGAATTTTTCCTTTTCCATGATTTATGTATTTTTATTCTTCTGGAAAAACATATTTATGTGTACAGGATATTTTCTGCCATATCTCCCCGCAATATAACATAATATTAAGATTTAAGGGTGGTTCCAGGTATACGCTTCTATTACTTTGAATTAATATTTTATGGTGTGCAAAATATATATTACTACTTGCGGGTAGTAAACCATGATGAAAATGGGATATTTTGCACGATAAATAAAATATCTGTATATGAACCATAATTTTTTATTTGAAATTTGTTGAGCGAAAATAAAATGGTCGGTAATTTGATGGGAATAGAACTTAAATGATATCTGTAATTTTATATTTTATGGAAAGGAATGCCGGGCGAGATATATTTCGATCAACTTATTTAATTCATTTATGTAAATTTCTTTTTTAACATATCAATCTCATCTACCTCTTAAATTATACGTCGTCCTTTATACTTCCTTGACAAATTTTTAAAGACAAAAGAAAATATCCAACTAGTCCTCATAAAACATTTACAAAATAAAGTTAATTTATATGTAAAAGGATTAAAGTTTTGACTTGGGTTGTGATTTCTCTTGGAAGACAAAGCTCCCATAAAAAAAATAATAAATTTATTTTGAATAATGGTCGGCTAGACATTTTTATGTTCTTTCCTGAAGGAAACCCCGTACGAAAAGAAAATGTGAAAAACTTTTCTTTCATTTCCATATCCAAAACATACTCAATTTGTTTGGCAACATTTAAATAATATACTCAAGTTCTGTTTATGGAAAAATAGATCACCATTAACCTCTTTTCTCTTCTATATGAACCCGAATATGTTGCAATATTATGTAAAAGAAATGCATTTCTTTTAAAAGAATGCATTTCGTATACGTATGACAAGTTATTCTTTTGATAAATTGACGTAAGGGAAAACTGGGAAAAAACTAACATTAATTTGTTGTACAGATATAAATGATAGTAAGAACCGAACCTATCCAAAAAGAATCTCCCGGAGGTCGAATTTTCTCAGTAATGTATACCCATTTGATTTCCGTTGCCCTGAATGAAAAAGGTCAACACTTTATACATATAGGTCATATATTTGGAACGATTCCTTGAAATTAGAGATGATGAAAGGCTTTTTGTTTTCTAACATTTTTATGTATTATTTATATGGAAAAAAATATATCAGTAAAATATGTCTAAAAAGAAACTGATATGTGGGTATTGTTACATTGTTTCACTTTTCATTTAGCTTCCTTATAATTTTCTTTCCTTTTGTTCGAAGAAAAGTGGGATGGATTCGGTTGAGAAATGGAAAGTCCACATTTCTTTAATTTTATTTTATACAACATATCGAAATGAACTTCTCGGTATTCTTAATCCACAACAAATCCCTTTCATTATTTTTATAAATCTTCCGCTACAAGGTAGTTGGTTGGAATGGGGATAACGGGCAATATCTTATCTGATACAAGATAATGATAATATTCTATGTCATCTGAAGGGAGAAAAATGGTCCATTATAATAATTTGTTGTTGAGTATGATCTACATCTCTAGTGACCGTGAATTGTTCTTTTCATTTCAATTGTTGAAAAGCATCATCAGAGAAATGAGATATAAATGGTATTTGATTATTATTCTAGTTCTCAGTGCCGATATCAGCTATCTCTCTCACTTCATTATCCCATAACTCTAGGTTGGACCATATATTTTATTCATTTTCAATTCAATTTATTAGATTTTTATGAAATATGAAACTGTTATACACTCCAAATAAGCTCCAAATAATTTTAAAAATCTGTAGAGATACTTTAAGTTCAAATAATTTTAAAATTTAATTTTACTAGTCTCCCCGCGATCAACCCGTATTCTCTTTGGTTAAATGGTAATAAAATACCAATTACCATTGAGGATTTGGCCAAATAGAAAATTGGCTGAAAAATTAAATTTTTCGATTTTTTGCCTTGTTTTTTCAAAGGGGTTTACCACCCTTAGCTCTTTTTTTCCGACTTCGACCTACGGAGATTCCGTTATGGCACATCGGTAGTCCATATTCTGGGGAAGCATTCCCTGGATTTCTGGACTCGGACCTCCTTCCCCCTCCCCGCGCGGCGCTTTTTAAAGCACCGAATTTACGATGTTTGGGGACCTGGAAATTATAGAAGATATGTGTTTATTGAACCGAAATGAATATTTTCTGAAAGATCTATCCTTACACTTGACTTCAAAATAAAAAAGCTCTAACATTTCTCCCCCTTCCCCTTCAAAAAAATGAAACCCCCCGACTCTGCAATAAAATCAATGAATTTCGACCGGAAAGGAGGACCTGTATCTCCGGAACAGCTAGGAATTCTGAATCGATCTTACAAATAATCGAAAGATAGATTTCTTGAGAATCATTTTAGGTTATTTTCGGATATTAATTCTTTGGGAGAAATAGGTTTTCTGGAATGATCTTTAGAAGTCTACCGAAATAAAAAATCCGTCAATTTCCAAATCTAATAGCTTCGGAATGAAATCAGATATCTCGATGAAATTCTAAACAATTAAAGATTCATCCTTTTTCTATATGCAGAAAATCATTTTGATCAGATCCCTTAGCAATCTTCGGAGATTTCAATTTTAAGGTCGACCCTTACATTTGAACTAACTTTTTACTTTCCGCTCCCTAGATTCCGAACCAAAGGGGCTAGGGAACAACTGATTGGACAGTTATATTCCAAATTGAGTCTGTTATCATGAGCCGGACGACCAATGCCCAAATCCAAAAAAAATTATTTTTCGGATTTTTGGAACTTTTTTTCCAGATCTCAGCTCCTGGACTAGATAGAGCAAAGCGGTTTTCGCCAAAGTGGGCAGATCTATTTTATAAGATATTCACCGTTTACAGAGTTCCGAAATTCGAATTATTAACGGAGCTGATTTTTCATTTTGAATCGCTTGTATCTTGAGATCTACTTCCAGAACTATATTTTTTTTGAACGGAATACGATTCATACGATAAGAATCTATCGTTTAAGACCATTTTGAGACGATTCGGATTTATTTTGACTGAAATTTCAAAAATTTTTTTCATTTATAAATTTTCGATTCCACAGACGCCTACCAATTTTTTTTAAGATTTTAATATGATGAGGAGATACCTTTATTTATACCAACTTTCATTAAATTCTGTTAAGTGGTTTCCGAGTTATCTAATTGGGAATTTTACGAATCCATGGAAACCTATTAATTTTTTAAGATATTGAAATTATGGGGAGATATCTATACTCTCATCAAATTTCATTAATTTATGTAAATTGACTTCCGAGAAACAACACATTCCATTTTTGAAAAATCATAACTAACTCAAAGAAATTTATTTTTCCAAAATTCTGACATTAGAGATTAGTTTACAAAAAATTAAAAAAAATTTTCTCCCTAAAATCCTGAAAACCTAAATTCGAATTTGATAGAAATCAAAGAGTTTAATTCCGAAATTTAATCATGCTCATGTTTATGAATAATATCATTGTACGTACATAGTATCTGATAATATAATTTCCTAAATAATGAACAGAAATTTTGATGATTAAATTCATCTTTTTAACATTTTAATCAACCAAAACTTATTGCGAAATGTGAACAGAAATTTTGATGATTAAATTCATCTTTTTAACATTTTAATCAACCAAAACTTATTGCGAAATGTGAACATCTAAATTGACGGGTTGATTACCAAGTTGAAAGTATTTTAAGATTAATTGAGTTTGGTATAGAACAGGGTGACATAATATATACTTTGGTGGTAACCTATAATATACACATTTTTTTTGTTTGCTTCGCAGAAAATTTAACCATCCGCAGTTTTCATATTGGCCACACATTTTGAAACCATATCTTTGTCATAATTTCTAAAAACGACAAAAACATGTAAATATTATATCCTAGTAACTATATAAAATCTATCTAGATTGTACATTTATCTAACAAATGAATATGTGACGAATTATATTGTATATATTCTCATAAATGCGATCATCGGTTTGTACCCTATTTAATCTATTCGAGAAAATGTTATGTATAAAAGGAAAATCAGGAAAAGCGTCATCGCATAATGAAGTATATTGTGCGAGGTAGTGTATTTGGATAACTATAATATGTATCTGTGGATATATAACAAAGAGTTTGTTATATTCAGTCAGAATATTATATGGAATTTTCAGAAGGATAATAAGTTTTTCCAGATTTGTATACTCCTTTTTCGAGGGTGCTCCGGGACAACCATCAAAGCCATAAAGATCTTTAACCTTTCTCTTAGAAATCTCGGATATCTTCAATATCAATAACCTATTTAATTTTGTTATTTTGACTTTAAATGTTATTCCCAAACACCCTTCATATCCTTATGATGATATAAAATATATAAGATATATTTTCATACGTAAGTTATTATATCCCGAAAAACCCTAAAGTCAATATGTAAGTTAAATCATGTTATAAGTACATACTTACACACAATAAATCTAGATTATGTTTTCAGAAAATTTAATTACATTTGTTGGCTAGAAGAACAGATTCGAATGTCTTACTGAATGACTTGATATACTTAGGTATACTTAATAATACCATACAAATATAATATTACATAATAATCTTATACATTTGGACATGAATGGGTAAGACTATTAACTCGTTAAAGAAAATTGTGGAAATTCTTACAGACAAGTGTTACATTCAGAACTTTTTAATTTCATTATTTAAATTGAATTGTATAAATATATTTTCTAAATACGTTAACCTAAATTTTAGAACCTTTTACTAACTATATTTCGTTAGATTTTTCTATTAAATACCTAATATTATTAAGTAGGAATTTGAAATAATTCCCATTAATCATGAAACATTTATATAATATTTTAATAAAATTTATTAAATAATATTATGGATTTTTTTGTTCATTTGCCCGCCAGTTGCAATTAACAAATCGTGATTAATATAATAGACAATTTGATAAATCTATCGATAAGATGTGACCGTTCATTATTACACGTCTAGATGATTATTATATTTTACTCCCTGACTTAATTTACCCGATTATTTTTTATTCAAACAAAATTGCAGACATGATTTTTCACAAAATGAAATCTTTTTCTTTGGCAATTTTACAGGTAATTTATATTGGCTGTAATTATTCTCTATAAATCAATATATTTTTTTTACAACATTTCAGTAATGAATGCCCTTCTATACGAGGTAATTTTTCAATTATTTAATATATCTATGATTTAGTTAGAGACGTTCGTTTAATAAGGAATTTTTGAATTTTCTTGGGTAGATTTTATTCTGAAGTCCCTTAGAAAATTTAAAATACAAAAATTAAATATAAGAATCATTTATAAGTATAACGGACATTTAATCCGGATTTCCCGATAATTTTCTTCGGATCCAGAAAAATGTAATAACGCAAAAAGTTGATAAATAAGTTTAGGAAAAATACAAAAATATCTAAACTAAACATTTCGTACAAATGCTCCGCAAAAACTGAAAAGCTCCCAGAAAGCTCTTTTTTCCGAACCTTATTTTCAACGTTTTGAAATCTATTTTCTATTCAGATTACGATCTCTTAACCAAATTTCAACTTTTCCAAAAAAAAAGTTCAAAAAATCTCGAAAGCTCATTGAAAGCTTAAGATTAAAATTTCATTTCATATAATTTGGAATCTAATTTTTATCCGATTCATTAAATTTAAATGAAATAATGAGTTTTCGCAGACAGCTTTTCGAAACTATTAAAAGCGTAATGAAAGCTCTAAGTTCCGAACTTAATTTTTAACGTTTAAAAATCTATTTTCTATGTACATTACGATCCTTAAACGAAATTTGAAATTTTCGCAAAATAAAGCTTTAATAATTTCGAAAGCTCATTGAAAGCTTAAAATTAAATTCTTATTTTATAAAATTTAGAATCAAAGTTTTATAAGATTCACCAAATTTAGATAAAATATGAAATTTTTGCTAAAAGCTTCCTCCACCTCCTCCATTCCTTCCTCAAGCTTTTCGAAACTATTAAAAGCTCAATGAAAGCTCTAAGTTTCGAATTTAATTTTCTACGTGTTAAAATATATTTTTTATCCACATATCGATCATTTCACGAAATTTAAAATTTACCCAAAAAGAAACTTCAAAAATCTCAAAAGCTCATTAAAAGCTTTAAATTAAAATGTCTTGATATAAATTTGAATCGAATTTTTATCGAAATTTTAACGCCACTGGTCTAAAGTACAAAATTTGATTAGGTATAAGTAGATGGTAATAAAATGACTTCATTTTTCCGCAATATTTTCCGTACAATTTTTACTATTACGTTATTTTATTTGATGCTTAGTGCTATAACACCCAATGTCAATTTTTAGTCATTAAAAATTTAAAATACAAACCTTGAGATGTTCAGCATTTTTTTTAATTCTCAGATTTTCCAATTTTACTCATCCTCGTGGAAATAATAATTAATTTATTGAATACTTACAGTTTGGTTCATTTTAATAAGGGTAATTTAAGTTATTATTAAATATCTCGAAATTTTGTTTGGGATTCCGAAAATCTAAATATCGTAAATTATTGCTAGGTTAATAGGTGAAGATTTATGGAAGAAATTTTTTAAAAAATCTACTCCTTTTATTTTTAATTTGATTTTATTTCCAGTATTCTGTCAGAAAATTTAAAAATTTATAATTTCAATTTGAAATTAATTAGGCGATAAAGTTTCCGAACGAGAGTTCATCTCGGACTTAATTTTTTTTAAAATAAGTCAAATGTATCTATTGAAAATGTTTAGGGTGACATTGATAGTTATACCACCGAGTACATAATATTTATATCTCATATCGATTAAAAAAAGAAAATCACATTCGAGACAATTCGTGCGCTAAATTACTGTTTTTCCGCGCGTTGAATGTATCCGATAGGAAAATGTTACGCATCTATAACTACCGAACCCTTCAATAATATTAGGGTATGAAAGTATATAATTTATTTTTAAGGGTAAAATTGAAGATTTCTTTTTCTTTATGGCAATAAGAACAGATGGGAAATCGAAAATTAAATTATTAAAATTTTATATATCAGAAATGACGGGTTCATATATACCTACCGTTTAATATTACCTTCCATTTAGAGGTATCTCATAGAGAGAGGGATGGTCTATTTTGATAGAAAATGAAGGGAACGCTAAAATTGGTTTTATTAAAATTTATTGATAGACGATCGAATCCTACTTGATATACAATTCGAAGGAATATTTATACAGTAAGATGCAGTAAAGCAATTACCGTTTTATGGAAAATTATTGTGAATAATGTAGCATTCCGTATTATTATGAAAGAAATTTAAAAGAAAATTTAAATAATAAAATGATAAATGAATTTGAAATTTGAAATTCTCGAGTATATCTCATACTTGTTTCAGATTTTTTTTTTACATGTTCATTCAATTAATTTTCAATTTTTTACAATTTCTTTCTTCAAGATAATTTAGAGAGAATTTAAAGCAAAGGTTGTAATTATATTTTCTTACATATAATTTGCAATCAATAATAATTTCTTGAAAATAAGGAAAATTCATCATTATATATATATTAATCATAAGATTTATGCAATTAGACTTCTTCATTACAATCAAGGATATCGCAAGTTTCTACTTTAATTATATTAATGCATAAAAGAAACACCTCTAACTTACCATTACTAAGTAATTAAATAAAACAATAAAAACTTAATAATACATACTAATAAGTGTAGGTAATAAAGCTAATGTTATTTAATTCATTTTGCTGAGAGAAATATATCACCTTCAAGATTGAGAAAAGATGTTTCATTTAATAAATGAATATAATCTTAAGCAATTTCAACCAGTGCAATGAAAAAGTTTTTCATTCGAATCTTAAGATATATTTAATGCATAACTTGGTATCAGTACATTGTTTAATAAGATAATTACTATCACGACAAACAATTAAAATCTTCCTGAAATATTTTCAAAGCTTTAAATTTTGGAATTATATTTAATATACCAGCGAAGATGGAATTTTGTCATCGTCTAACATCTACACATTTCATGAAATTCTGCCTCTGAAATACAGATTCCCATAATACACCATCCATCCATATGCTTTTTGTAATCATAATCTTTATGTGCTCGTAAATAAAATGCAATGAAAATGTAATTATCCAAAATGAATCTTTGTTTTCATCAAATTGCATCTTAACGAAAATTACGTCACCGCGCTATGATACACTTGCATACAAATAGCAATTTTTAATTGCATTATAAATAAAACAAAATGTTGCGAATAATTATTCGTTATAATTTATTAATGGATCTGAAAATAAATCGGTTTTAATAATCTAGACACCTTTGTTATTTTCGTTTTATTACCTATCTCACACCAATCAAATTGGTTAAACATGAAATTTTAGATTTCAATTGAATGCAATATAATTGCACAAAATTTTAATTGTTTTTCATGGAATGGGATGTTCAAGTTAATTTCGCATAGCTTAGATACTTGGGTAGTAGTAGTAGGTTTGAAATGTTAGGTTGAATTATTAAATATCCATTTCCATGAATTTCGTACAACCAACTTTTTATTGTTATTTAATTTATTGATCAACTTGTTTCGGAATTAATATCGTAGATAATTGAGATATTGATTGACGTATTTTCAGTTATCATTTCCAATATTTCCAAATAGAATTCTACTATGATTTCTACTTCTATACGTCGATAATTTGCAACATCTTTCTATTGTTTAAAATCTATTCACAACCGATTATTTATTTCTACATGTTTAGATTAATTCTACATCATCTATACAGTTTTACGGTTTCATTTCATGTCATCAGATTTTCTCATTCTTTAAGAGAATTTCCCAAAATTTAAGATTTTCAAGTAACTGCCAGGAAAATTTTTATAAAATCTCTTCAAAAATTGCATAAAAATAATTTGCCATCGTTAGATTAAAAAAATTTTGGAAAAATAAATTTCGAACGAATTCATTAAATTTTCTCATTGCGATTTTGATAGGGATTTTAAAAATAGAATTTGTTAACCAACTCTTAATGTTTTTAATTTTATCAGACAAAGAATTTCATTCTTTTAATGAATCGCTTTTGAAATATGAGAAAATTTTGAATTTCATTGAAATTATTTTGATTTGCATAGAAAATTTACATTTCCCACATATAATTATATAGGAATGGATAAGATTTGAAATTTTTTAATAAAAGCTTACCGAATTCTCATTTTCAAACTCTAAAATTACATGATTTTTAATCAGTTTTTTACTTTATTCATTAAATTTGAAATTTTCCTTCAAAAGCTCGGTAAAAACGTAAAAGTTCAATAAAAGCTTTTGATTATAGATCTAATTTTATTCGTTTTGAAATCTATTATTATATTCAAAAATTTGATGCTGACATAATTTAAAATTTTCTCTAACAAAAGCTTTCTCAGCAATAGATGAGCTTACTGAAAACTTTAAATTAACATTAAAGTTATTTTTGTAATATATTTTCTATCCGATTAATTAATTTTGATCCGAATTTGAACTTTTCTTTGAAAAGCTCGGCAAAAACTTTAAAGCTGAATAAAAGCTTTTTATGATAGATATAATTTTAAACGTTTTGAAATATATTCTCCGTCTCTTTAATTTATTATCTTTGAATTTTGAAATTTTCCTTCAAAAGCTCGGTAAAAATTTAAAAGCTCAATTAAAGCTTTTGTTCCAGATATTTTTGGTATTCGTTTTGAAATCGGTTTTCCATTAAAACAATTTTATGATAACAATATTTAGACTTTCCTCTAGCAAAAGCTCTCTAAACAATAGAAAAGCTTACTGAAAGCTTTAAATTAACATTAAAGTTATTTTTGTAATAAATTTCCTATCCGATTAATTAATTTATAACCGAATTTGAACTTTTCTTTAAAAAGCTCGGCAAAAACTTTAAAGCTCAATAAAAGCTTTTGATAATAGAAATCTATTATCTATTCAAATAATCTTATATTACCAAAATCGGACAAAATTTTCTTATTAAAAAATTTAATTCAAAAATTATGATAAGAAAAGCAGACTTTCCTGAACCATACCTAATTTTCATGAATTTTTTCGTCTATTACCGGACTTTGATCGATTTCTTGCGGACTTTTTTGTTCTACTCCTCTAATTATATTTTTATTATTAACATATTCTTTGTAATGGGCTATCTAATGCCTAATGGTATTCTTTGTATTTCAAAAATGAATATAAAGCCATAAGATAATTAATATGCATGTTTTAATTTACAGAATCTTCCACAATTCATCTTTTTTACTGAAGAAACAACATCTTCTCATCTCCTGGTCAACAATACTTACTTTATTACAATAATTAAGATAAAACAAAAAAAAACTTGATGTAATCCTCCCTTTTAAATATGCAGTACGACAAAAAAAATTTTAATTTGAATTTAATTGTAATAATAATTGTTTCCCAAGTTCCTTTTTTTTTACTTGAAAAATATTTCAATGTTAAAATAATTTTAATATTTATGGATTTTTTTTCTTCGATTTATTATTCGAAATTAAGTTTCGGAACAAAAAAATTATTTTCGAAAGAAAAAGTTTATAATAACGATAGTATTATTCGAATATTTAAATTTATGTATGAATTTTTATCGTATTTTATTTATCCCCTATTGGTGGATTTAATCTATTTTGCATAATAACTTTTATCGCTTTTAATTAATATGCATCTTTTCATTACGATTTAATAAATAGTTTTTATTGTTATCAACTTCTTGTGTTATGTAGTTTTAATTAATATTAATTATTTATTCTTTTTTTTGGCGATTGTTGTCCAATTAAAATCTAGAGGTATCTATGGATATACATATACAATCATTTTATATTTACATCCAATTTGAGATAAAATCCTGCAATTTTTATTTATTAAATCTCATGCAAGCCAAGATAATTTGATGTTAAATTCACCTATGTGAATAAAATTTACAAAAATTAATCAATAAATAATTGATTTATTGGACCAAAGCTTCATAATTATATCTCTCTAATGTTGAAGAAAATTAATCATTTCTTCAAGCTCATAACTGGCTCAAAAAAATTTTATTTCCCAAAATTCATAAAATACTGGTTTGCTTCGCTAATTTAATATAAAGAAAAAATTTCTTAACAAAATTTCTTTAATAATTCGATTCCTTTAAACAATATACATTCAAGAAGATTGCTAGACAAATTTCTTAACAAGACAACTATTTTCCGATCGGATAAATCCCTATGATACACTAACTTGATAAGCTTAATATTATGTTGATAGTAATTGAACGACTGGAAGATACTCCAATTAATAGGATTGGAAAATTTGATAAGGAATGGGTGTGACAAGGAGACGAGATAATTATGTTAAACGATGATGATAATAATAAAATTGAAAAATTAGAAGTATACATATAACATAGGCTCTCAGGGAATTTTTTCCTTCATCCATATTACACCTTAATAAAAGGTATATATTTCTTTATATCTAATAAATCTCTTCTTCTCTCTTCAAACTTTATCAAAAGTCTTTAACGTGATAAGATGTTAATTTAATTGAATTTTCTCCCGAACACCGTTCGCCATTGAATATAATAACGCCATTGTCTTTGATTTTAATTCAATTTTTATCGTGTTATTTGTGAACGGCAAAATATCTTAATGAAAAAGGTGGAAAATTTTATTATTTGAAAATAGGAAAATTGATTTTCGAATGAGTAGAAAATATGCAGTCAACGGTCGGAATATTTATCACACGAATAATGCAATTTAAATTGATAAATTACTAATTATTCTATGTAAATATATCCTCGTTTTAAATGGAATGTTAGAGATACACGGTAAAATAATCTAATTCAACGCTAAAATATAAATTGCAAAATTAATTTTTTTATTTTATTCATTCAATTAAATATGCATGAATTATTACAAGATAATTTTTTAAATGTTTTTTATTGCTCAATGGTACAGAAAACATTTTATTGTCTTTTGCTAATAATTTTAAGATGGGATTATGGGTGAAAATGACCCTGGCTTAAATATGTCAAAACACGGTTTAAATTTTAATTTAATCACGCGTTTGATGATAGGAAATTATGGTTTCAGTACTGTTAATTAAATTAAATTATTATAACATGATAGGGTATATTGACTTTCAAATAAAATGTATACCAAGTTTAAATCAGTAACGTTCAATAGAACACAATTTTTGAAACAGCTGGCGAGTCTCATGAAGCTTTTGTTCAAAAATTTTAAATATCAAGCAGAATAAATGAAAGAGACGTAGAATAGATTTCTAAACGTATAAAATTAAAACTAAAACTTTAAGCTTTCTTTGAGCTTTTAAGTTTCCAGCGAGCTTTTGAAGGAGATTTTCAAATTTGATTCAAATTTAATTAATTAGAAAATAAATTTCAAAAATTCCAACTTTAATTTTAATCAAAAGCTTTCAGTAAGCTCTTCTATGGTTTAGAAACCTTTAGTTAGAGAAAATGTTAAATATTACTAACATTCAAAATGGATATTGGTAACACATTTTTTATACTTTATGATGGAAACTAAAAAGTAATTTAAGGATTTTTGAAAATAGATTTTTTGGTCAATTAATTTTTTTTGTCATAATATTTTAATAAATTTTTTTTTTCACAAAATAACGTTCGATTTGAGTATAATTTATTTTCTGAGTACATTATGAACACAAACCTAGAAAGTAATTTCGGGAATTAAAAAAATAATTTTTTTTGAGGAAGTTGTGAGATTATGAAAATCAATCATTTTCGTCCATCGATTTTTTGGTCGTTTTTTTAATCATACTTTTGAAATTTGATTTTTTTGCAGAAAATTTCGTTCGATTTGGCTGACATTTTTTACCTGAACACCCGATAAGGTAAATGAAAATGTATTTTCAGGATTTTCTAAAAAAAATTTTTTTGAGAGGGTAATGAATTTTGAAATAATTTTTGATTTTCTTTTATCTTCTTCAATGAATTTTCTGATATTTTTTAAACATAAGTTCCTAAATTAAATTTTTTTTAAAGAAAGTTTCATTCGATTTGGCTGAAATTTTTTCCTGTGTATTTGACGATTAAAACTAAAAAAGTAATTTGAGGTTTTTCAAAAAAAAATTTTTTTGAGTTTGTTTGAGCTTGGGAAAATAATTCAGTTTTTTTGTGTTGGCCGGTTGGCCGAATCTTAAGGATGGGGCTATGAAAACTATCAATAACTCCGGTTTTTCTACAGTTAGAGTCCTGAAATTTAGTATAGACACTCTTTAAGGATGTTCAATTCGATCCATCTACAATTTATTATATCTTTTCTCAGAAGTATCTGAGATATTTAATTTAGGAATTGAGTAAAAGAAATTTACATTCAGTTAAAATCCTGAATAGAGTAGGAGCATAAAATGTAACAAATTACATTTAAAATTTTTATTTAAAAAGTAATGTTAACTATTGGATAAAAAGTATGTAATCAAAACTTTAACCATTTCCTGATTTTCATTCTATTTCGATGGATATGGGAATCAATAATAAACCATCATTCCCAAGAGATAACTTTCGGTTTTCCCAAACTGAAAAGAAGAAAAAAAAGAACCCATTCAATCACATATAATTCGAATTTGATGATATCCATCATTTCGAAGTTAAAATGATTCAAGATTAGAGAGCAAATATACGAGCATAAAATAAAACCATTGAATTGAAAAAGAAAAATTAAAATCGGGTACCGAAATCCGCACACATAACAAAAGGATTCATGGAAAATGTTCATCAGTCTGACGGATTTTACAATCCAGTTCCAGTTTTTTTTTCAGGTTCATTTGATTCCGTCCCAGTTATTTTATATTTTTTTTTCCTTTTTTAAAATCTATATTCCACGTATATGAATGGTGTCCTTTTCTATTGATTGATATAAAATTCAATTGATTTTTCCTGTCGTTCGTTAGTAGAATATTTAGGAACGGAAAAATAAGGGATGGGTTGAGGTAGAAAATCATGATGAACCCATAAAAGAAATGTGAGGGGGGGACTTTGGTATGCGGTAATGGAAAACTGAACTGAACTCTTTTGTTACGTGGAAACTATGTGGAAATTCTAAACAAAAGAAAACATGATTGTGACATCAATAAAAGAAAAGTTATTTCAATATAAAGGGAAAAAAGGCAAAAGAAATTTTCTGTCCATTTGTGGTTTAGGAATTTCGGTCAATAAATAAATTTACTTGGTAATTTATTTATTTTATATCTACTTTTCTGTAGTTAAATTGTCAAAGGATTAATTTCCCTTAATTCAATTTTAATTTTTGGGTCTCTTCTTTCCTAAAGAATATTCCGATTGAATGATTCAATATAAAGGAACAGTTAATTCCCCAAAGCAATTAATTTATTTCATGTTAAGATGTATTATCAAGCCTCTCATAGTTTTTGCATTGCATGTGCAATTTATCTAATAAATTATTAATGATACAATAATTTGAAGATGTATTCATTTAACGAGTAATTAATTTTTTGCCTCACAGCCATAATATCATAACATATTTAATTGTATTTTAATTTAAGTAGTTTTAAGAGTTCCTTATTCAGCCTCTTCATTCATCATTCCAAGTGCGCTTTCAATCGCTTTTTTTTCAGGTTGTAATTTTACACATACTTAACAATAACATTAAGGTCATGATTAATATAATATATCCTTGTCTATGTGTATATTATACGTCATTATTCTGAACAGATGTAGATTAGATATGCCCGATTAGTGGGATATGATTTTTTTTAACAAATTGAAGTATTTTTGTCAGTCTCCATGAGATGTGCAGAATTTGTGTGTAGATATCTTCGGCCGGAAAAAAATGTAAAAATGCAGAAAGTTGCTTTAACAGTTAGGTAAAAATACAAAAATTTAATATTTCTGAATAATTGAAATTTATCTATAAGAAAAATTCGTAAGGAATCGTACGGAGAAATTTGATTTTCGGACATCGCAACATTTGATCCGGATTTCTCAATTATTTTCTTCAGATCCAAAAAAATGTAATGATGCCGGAAGCTTCTAAATTAGTTGAGGAAAAATACAAAAATATCAAAACTAAACATTTCGTTTGAAAGCTCTGCAAAAACTTAAAAGCTCCCAGAAAGCTTAATTTTCCGAACCTTATTTTTTACCTTTTAAAATCTATTTTCTATCCAAAAAAAGATGCTTAAACGAAATTTCAATTTTTTCCAATATAAAGTTTTTAAAACCTCGTAAATTAAAATGTTATTTTAAATAATTTGGAATCGAATTTTTATCTGATTCATTAAATTTAAATGAAATATGGAATTTTGGCAGAAAGCTTATTGAAGCTATTAAAAGCACAACGAAAGCTCGCTCTAGCTCGCTGGTTATTTTTTTAATATTAAATAACTAGCCGATAGAAATAAATTAATATTTGGTAACCAAGATATCAAAATAATTCGAAAAATAGTTATTTCATTTATAAAATAAAAATTAATGAAATAAATCCTTTTAACAAAAAATAAACTTTTTTATTTAATTTAATTTTTCTAAATTCGGTCTAATCAATTTATACATTTTTCCGTTCCCTCTCCGAAACACGATATTTACTTATCATTGATGCCAAAAGAAAAATATATTTCGGCAAATGACAAACCGTTAGGAAAATAAATTAGATGAAAAACTTTACACATTCGAAACTTTTTCGAACAAATGAAAAGTCTATAATATCGGAGAGGGTGGGGTAAAGAAAACCCGCAAAGCTTTTCACAAGTTTTAAAAAATTTTTCGTATAAATTATATGTATCTACATAAATACTAGTATATTATGTACTACAAATTGTACATAATACCTGATGTATATTTATCCAATATATACTAAACGATATAACTATAAAGTCAATTTTAAGATATTTATTTATGAATAAATCTGCTCTTAAAGCGATTTCATTGAGTCGTCGTATAGCATTGATTTAACATTCTAAATTGGACGCCTTTGAAAAAATAAAATAAAATCTTGAAATCGTTTATCATTCATCCGGCATATGTGTCATATGAAATAATTTTATAAATTATCTTCTTCCTGAATTGAATTAAAGGGATTGTAGAATAAACCCTAAGAATATAGATCTAGGTATATTTACATTTTTTATTTAGATAGAAACAATAAAATTAATTGTTTACAGATCAGGAATTATTTTAAATGAACGAGAGAAAAAAAATGATAATAATTGGTAAATAAAATTTCGAAATTAAAAATCATTAAATTAAATTATGAAAGAAAAAAAAAATAATTTAAAAATATGATGTTTTGTTAAAAGTCATTGCCATTGCACAAATCAATCTTCGTCACGACCATCTCTTGCAGTTCATATAAAAAAATCTACCATATAATTTCGTGGTATGTTAAAGAGAAAAAATGATATAATGAATGAAGTATTAAATCATTTAAAGTTAAACAATAAAAAAATAATTAATAGTAATTATTTGTATTAACGGAGGGCATATCTATTTAAGAATTTTAAATCATTCAATTTGGTACGGCTATTAAACTCCCCGGTTTAATTATGATTTTTTACGTCATTGATTTACTTCGATTTATTATTATAAATTACCGATTTTAAATATAATAAAACAAAGAATTTATTTAATTAATTATTTAAATTTATGTGGGAATAAAATTCATTGAATAATAATAATAATCAATGTCAGTGTTAAAGACTATTATTATGAATCCTATTTTACCGAAAATGGTATGAAGCATCTTAATTTAAAATTAAATAAATATTTTTATGTTAATTAATGAAGAAGTACTTAATAAAATAAAATAATTTTGCCACCACTGTACTTATTATAGCAAGGTCGTCCAACCAACCATTCAATTGAGCACCCACATTACAAATTATAAAATTATATTTTGTTGTATTTATCCAATACCTTTAATTAATTGATGGTCAGACCCCGGATCTAGTTGTTAAGTTTAATATTTAAATAATGGAGTCGAATAGAATAGGAAACAACGATTTTTTAGACGTCATTTAAAAAAAATAAAACTTTTGGAGAAACCTTCTACGATTTTTTGAAATTAAATCAATTAAATCATCCCTTAAATGAATCCGAATCGAAATTGAGCAATTTAATTTTTTCCGGAAAATGATGAGAATTTTCTTTGAAATCGATGGATTTTTTTTTTGTTGACGCGATATAAATCCGTCGATTTCAAAGAAAATTCTTATAATTTTTCCGGAATATTTAAAATGCTAAATTTCGATTCGGATTCATTTAAGTGATGAATTAATTGATTTAATTTCAAAAATCATTAGGGTGTTTTCCCCCCAAATTTTATTTTTAAAATGAGGTCTAAAAGTCGGGTGTCAACATGTTCGATTTAATTTAATTTCATACCCAAAAAGTCATAATTTTGAGTCTACTATGAACCTTAACGGTCCTGGTAAAGATCTACTGTTCTAAAAATACAAATTTAAATATTTCGGAAAAGTTGAAATTTATCTAAGAAAAATCAAAAACTCGCTAAGAAACTCGCTCCGAGAAATTTGAATATATCAGATATTTGATCCGAATTTCCCGATAATTTTCTTCGGATCCAAAGGATCTACAATTGAATCCGTATACAGATTATTATACTTTTCGACAGATAAAGACATATTAAAATTCCCTCAATTAAATTAAAGTTCTCAATTAAATTTCATAAAAACTTCTGGAGAAAGGTATAACAATCTGTATTAGAATCGAATTGTTGATCCTTTGAGAGGATCTGTACGAAATTTCATGACCCTTGCCGGAGAAATAACGGAGTTATAATAGTATCTCTAGCTCCCTGTTTTGTAGACTCGATCTCCTGCAAATAATCATTTTAATAATAATCCTGCTTATCAAAATATTAATCCTATTTTCTCCTAATAGTAATTATTATTAATTTATTATTAATTAATTAGTCTGTATTCATCCTAAATAATGTCATCTTACCTAACGACCGTGAGACAATTTTATATAAAAAATGATACATTTCTAGTCTAACAGATAGAGGCATACCTCTATTCACGCTAACTCTATTAGCGCTGTTTCGTTATAACGCTCTTTTTATTTGATAGGGAAAAGTGAATTTGCTTTAACGCGCCTAAACGCTTTGTAAAAATTATACTAATAAAATTGAACGATTTTTGTTATATCTATTTTTGTTTTGCGTTTCTAAGGAATTTTTTTTTTCAAAAATTGTCTAATCTAATGATGACAAATTAATTAAGAGTTATTTTCGATAAGAAATTTTTTTTAAAAAATCATCGGTTTTGAAATTTATTTTATTTTGGCCAGAAAATCGATTTAAAGAATTTTTCTGACACTCTTTTGGAAATATTAAATTTTCGGGAAATTTTCTTAGCGGGCCGGAAAATTTGATTATAGAAATGTAAACTTGAGGCGTTAGTGGGGATATTGTAGAATAAACTTTTTTAATAAATCATCCCTCTGATTTTAGAGAAATCGATATACATAGAAGTACAACAATTTGTACTTCTCTGGAAAATGGTTATAATTTTCCGGAAAATTTGAAATTAGCATACATCGATAATGATACAAATAGACGGTGTCTAGGGACATCTATCAATATCATAATGTGAAACGTATATCTCTCCCAACATAAATATTTAAAATCTCCTTGAAGATTGACTTGCAAACAATTTTACAAAAACGCTCAGATTTTATGAAATTTGGCGAAATATTTTGGAAAAAAAAGAATTAATCTAATGGCAAATCATTTCTAAGCAATTACCGAAGAGATTTTATTACTAATTTTTCAAAAAAAATTCTCCCATTTCAGGATTAATTTTAGTTTGGCCGATTTTAATTAAAACGGTTGGAGATGATACGATAAATGAAGTACCAGAAGTTATTAGTGAAATTACAGCATGAAGTTAGGTATGCCTGTATTTGAAATCAGAATATAAACCCAACCCTTTGTTATGCATGTTTTTCCAGTACAATGATATTGTCACTTTAATTTTGAATAACATGACTTTAGCAATGCATTTTTCAATTTGTCTTGCATTGATATTCAACGATACACGACCTTTAACTTTAACAAATATTGTTAAAATAAATTTCTTTGTACAAATCATATCAATGACAAAATGGTATTATTTTACAGAAATATTTGGAGGCGTGAGAATTGATGTATAAACATTTTGAATCATTATTATGGAGAATATACTCGTTAGGTATTCAGTGTCAAAATGACATTTTATTTGAATGTAAACGGAAATCGATAAAAGTTAGACAAATTATTCTACTCCCATTCAGCTCTAATTTAGTTTTATTTTGTATGATTTTTGCATATTTTTAATAATTCGAATGAATAAAATATGCTTAACTAGCGACAAATTTTACTGTAATTGAAACATGAAAAGAGGATTTGGGAAAATCTCTTTATAAACTACAAAGTTAAGCAAATTTATCTAAAATCTCATCTCAACATTTTACATGGTAATTAATTTTTGTATTCTATATTTGTTTTGATTTGACCCATACATTTTGTTTTTTTTGTTGCACAAAATTAAATTGTATGCAAAAACCACAAAAACCGACAAACCAAAAATATAAAACATTCAAATATAGTAAACTTTTTGTGGGCATTACGGTGGCTTTGTCTTTAAATTATTGACCTACTGAGCCATTGTCGGGGGCGGGTGGGATGGAAAATCATAACTTAACCAAAAATGATTAGAATTTTATATAAAATTTATTTGAAATGTTTTAAACCTCAAACTCTTAACAATTCAAATCATAAATCCCGAAATTTACCTGTAATCAAGAGTAGCATATATAAGGGTATCTGCGGTCCAAAGCAAAAACAATCATATTCAACAAGTCAACCGCACTAAATATAATACTTTAATCGGATTTTCCCTCTGGATATATAAAAAATAATAAACATTTTCCTGGTATATCTGGGATTGGTTAGATGATTCGAATTTTCCTGTTAATAAATTCAAGTTAAAAATTAAAACATGAAAATGTTAGATAGTTTAATAAAATTTAATTTCATTTGACAAGTTAAATGGATTTCAGAGGTAGAAAAAATATCTTAGAAAGAATAGAGTAATTTTAATTCTTTTTTCCCGATACATAATCAGATAGTTAGACTAAAAAAATTATTTAAAATTATAAATCATCTACAAATCATTTTATTGAAGGTTACTATTTTGGAATAATATCCCATCCACATGATACAGACACGAGATGAGAAAGATTATTTACAGCAGCCAAACATCAATTCAATTTGTTGTTATTTTTATTGTTATTTTATTTATATAAATTTTATCAATAATAAAAAAAGAGAAAAAATATTGAATTAAATCGTTTTTATATCTGGGTGTCCAAGGTTGGAGGTGTTGATGAGACGCATGTTTTTTTTTCCTTTGAAATTCTTTTAGATATTTTACATTTTTTTCCAGCATATGATTAACAAATTAATTTTGTGATATTTTTATTTAATGAATAAAGGCATATTTTGACAGATTCCATGCACTAACAATCATTTCTGGGTTAGTTTTAAGTGGTGCTGAAGGTCAATAGACATTTTTTATTATATTTATTAGGTAGAACCACCTTAATCTGCTTGATATGTTGTCGTCATGTTGTTCAATGAACAACCATAATTTACCCTAAATCCAGTATAATTTTAGATTTTCCCTATATTATTTTTTTTAAAGAAAACATATATTTTATTATGATGATCCTTGTCAAAATCTATTAAATTCAACGATGCAGGAAAATAATAAAAATATGGAAATTTATAAAAATAGAATGGGAAATAGTAAATACCATGAAATTCATTAAAAAAATTTATTTAATAAATAATCAGCGATCCAAACAAGAAGAAAAATTATTCTTGTTTCTTTCTTATTTATTTACTATAAATAAGATATTAATTCTTAATTTTAGAGATAT
>JANTOP010014328.1:0-14438 GCA_027564815.1 Symmerus nobilis | reverse complement strand
AGCGATTCAAAAATCAACTCTCCCATATAGAAGTGACTTGATTTTTGAATCGTTTCTGAGTCGCTTTGCTTAAAGGGATCATAATCCTAACCGTCATTTATTTCGAACTAGGGTTCATAAAATGCATAAGCAAATAGTTATTACTCGGTTTTTATTGCAATTTGCTGACATTTATTTTATAAAAAATTAGATAATCCGAAGTACACAAGTTCACGGGTATACTTAAGCGGTGTTCTGTATCTTTTTCACATGGAAATGTAATCCAACTATCAGCAATCAGTTTTGTTCTTCGTCAATTATTTCTATTTAGGTTCAATTAAGTTTTATATTTAGCATACAGGCATACGCAAATATTAAAAATCTAAAAAAGATGTTACCATCCAAAGAAAACATGGATTTGGAATGTTTTCTGGTGACAAAACATTCATGGAAGGGTAAATATAAGCGGATTTTAGCGATTGGTACTGGAGGTATATCCACTTATAATCCAGATAAATTTGATGCAACCAATCGGTGGCCATATTCAGAAGTAGTGGCCGTTAGCCCAAATAAACAGACAAATGTAAGGCCATTTGATGATATAATTGTATCTCTTTAATTGAACTTTTTTATTGGTATTTCTGCTCTAGGGGCCACATGATTTCATTCTAATATTCCGTAAAGATCGTAAATTGGACACAATGAAATTTTCATCAGAGTTTCGCAATGACATTTTGACGTCGATATTAAAATTTCATAAAGAGTTTGCGGAGAAACCAAAAACAGTTCAAGTACAAAGTAATTGAAATGAGTTATTCACTTTACTTGTATGATTCCATTTTTAGAAATATGAGTCTTACAAACATCATTGGTCCGGTATAAGTTTCCCATCTCTATTGGAAGTGACTCCATGTTCATTAGATCAATTAGATCCCACAACCAATACAGTATTGGCCAGTTACTATTATAAAGATATTGAAGGCATTATTGGTAATATTTCCAATCCGAAAACCTCATTTAAACTTCTTTACATTATTTTATTGTAGGTATACAAGACTATGAGGGTGGTATTGTAATAGCTGCTGGAGGCTTTAGTCGATTACATTTATTTCGTGCAAAAAATCATCATGAAATCGTACAAAATATGGTTCAATGTGCCATACAATTTTTGTCGATCGATATAAGAGTACTGAAAAGTCAAATAACATTGGAACGTTTCGAAAAGGAACGATTTGGAAAATACTGGTATTTTTATTCGAATTTTTAATGTAATTGGTTTAGTAAATAGCTCGTCCATTTCAGTGATGATCAATATTTTACGTCATTGTCTGAATTTGTCGTACAAAAAATTTCACCCAGACATTTGGAACCAACGAAAAGACATCTATGCTTGACCGATACAACATTATTGGAACGTGATCCACAAACATATAATATTTGTACATTACGTCCATTAATCGATATTTATGCGTTGATTCGGGATTCAGAAAATATACAATTATTTCAAATTGAATATAAGAATGGACAGATACGATCCTACATAACAAACGATCGTGATTCATTGTTGGCCACATTACTCGATGCTGTACGATCGTGTGGCAATCAAGATGTACATGTACGAATATCACGAACACCTCGTGAGAAGAGGGTTGTCCCATTCAATAGTTGTGTGGATGAGGAGACGGAAGCAAATTTATTAAAATTGCTTATGCATGTGTATCAATTTCCAACGAAACGGTTTGAAATACTAGAACGATTCAATGCGAATATACCGCATAGTGGCCTGAATTATAGTGTTACGCAAGATGTAAGTTTTGCTTTTGATTTCAAAAAGGGTGATACTAAATTTTGAACAATTGTTTTAGAGCCTTTTTGCTGAAAATAAGGAGAAACTGATTTTAGGAGCGCTGCAAGCGCTAACACAAAAAGAAGGAGATAATGCAGCTCAATTGAATAATGCCGAATTGGAGGCTAGTTTTCATACATTAAGGAGACTATTGGCTAGTAAAGTAGGTTTTGCTGCTTTCACAAATATGCCAGGGTAAGGTTTGTTTCTATCGATGTTTTAAATTCTTTGTTCTAAAACACATGAAGAGGTGTATTGAACGAAGTACCGTGAATACCATTTATTGCTCGCACAAATTATTAGTTGTTACCAATGTTTCTAATACTCTTAAGAAGTTATTCGGTTCAAAATATTCTCTTATCTCGGGCAAAACTGTGGTGTGTACTCTGTACATTAGGTCACAACATCTTAATCCACATTCTCTTCTTATTGTAGTTTCCGTGAAATTATTGGGCAAAAAGTTGTATTATCGTTGCGTCGTAACAATTTAGCCGTAACATATGCAGCAATCGATATGCTTAATTCATTAATGCATTCAATGAATGCCGATTATGATTTGAAACAGGAACAACTAAACAAATCGTCTTTGTTATCAACGAAAACGTTTTTAGAAAGTTTACTGGACATGTGGGCAAAGCATGTTGTGAGTACATTAAAGAGTATACGCAAAATATTTAATTGTTATGTCAACTTTTACATATTACTAGATTCATGGTAGCGGTGCTTTAGTATTATCAGCAATGTTAGATTTTCTAACATTTGCGTTATGTGTACCATACAGTGAAACGACTGATGGAAAACAGTTTGATATACTATTGGAAATGGTAGCAAGCCGCGGCCGATCATTGTATAAATTATTTGAACATTCTTCATTGGCGATTGTCAAAGGTGCCGGATTGGTGTTGAGAGCGATTATTGAAGAAGGAGAAACTCAAGTGGCTAATGAAATGCAAGCATTAGCGTTAGATGAAGCTGCGCTGTGTCGCCATTTAGTAGTCGCTCTCTATACACCAGCGAATGATCCAACAATGGCTGTACATCGACAATTATCAAAACATTTGGTTGGGTTATGGATTACGGATAATGAGGATGCAATGAATTTGTTGAAAAGAATATTTGTATGGTTTTACAATTTTTTATATTTATTATTTATAAGTATATAATTTATTTGAATTTTTAGCCGGCTGGATTGTTAATGTTTCTAGAATCTGACGATGCTATTCCAAAATCTGATGTCGAACAAGATAAATTAAATTTTAGAGATAATCTTAAACTCGCTATACAACATTCCAATAGTAATAAACGAAGCGTAATTGAAAAACATTTGGAGGGAATCAAACATTGGGGATTGAATTTAATTGATCGTCAAGAGAAGGTTAATCAAGCATTAAAAAATCGTCCGATTGTATTGAGGAATCGGCGTCAAAAGAAGAAGATATCCGAGAAAAATGTAAATCTACCATTGTTTTATTATCAATTTTTGAGAGATCACAATATGCCGAATTTGATATGGAATCATAAGGTAAATAATAAACTAGATGAAATTATTCAATGAAATATTCAATTATTAACGTTATTGCAGACGCGTGAAGAGCTGCGAACATCTTTAGAAAATGAACTGCGTCAATTTAAGTCTGACAAGGATTTATCCGGCAATATGTTGGTAGCCTGGAACTATGAAGAGTTTGAAGTTACCTATCAATGTTTAGCCGATGAAATAAAAATTGGAGATTATTATATTCGCTTAATATTGGAAAGAGATGATTGGCCACAAAATTTAGTTACTAATCCGTAAGTTTTTATTATAAATATAATTTGTCTGGTTTATTTATATTTTTCTTTTGAAGTATTGAACTATTTAATGCATTATATCGGCGCGTATTGTGTCGAAATCGCGTAAATGATGATCAATTAACCGTTACATCATTACAAGCCTTGGCTAAAGTTTATAAACGGTACTACGAAGAGATTGGTGGTTTTAGTGACATGTCGTACATTTTGCAACTATTAGACAGAGTATATACTTTTGATATTATGATATATATATACTTTTGATATTATGATATACTGTACTTAAATTAATTCTTATGCACTTTTAGTGTCTATCACCATCCCTAAGAGATGCTCTCCTGGGACTTATTAAATGTTTAACATTGAACAAGGCAAATTGTCGACCGTTGACTGATTCAGTTAGCAGTTTGGTTGATTTGATAACTTTGGCTCATTTACATAAAGGTACGTTTTTTTGTCACTAAATGATAATTCGTGTGCGATTTATTTTTGATTAAAAATGTCTAAGTTAGGCATAATTCATGTATATATTATTCGAATAAAGAATAAGCATAAATGGTTTCTTGGGTAAGCATACTTCACTTCTCATACTTGGGCTTTATATGAGAATCAGTAAAATTTGGAAACTTGTCTGTATCTGTATCAAAATTATCTGAATCTCTCTATTAAAATGTTGGTTGATCGAGAAGCCGGATCTTACCTTTTTATCTTATTTTAAACTACAAACTCAATAATTTTTATCACGTTCTCAAAATATTTCTTAAAGGAAGGGCACTGCCTAATACGAAAACAAACGTAATTGAAGCCGGTCCAAATATGCAGTTACATGAAGAGAAAGATTGGTATTACAATATTGAGAAAGAGGGTGAAAAATCCCAACGATGTGGCCCCATAACCTTTAGTGAAGTAATTAATTACTCTTAACTCATTTTAACGCAAAATTTATTAAATAATTATTAAATTATAATTATAATTAATTAGTAATAATAATAATTATAATTAAATTATTGTAGCTTAAAGAACTATGGTCGAAAAATGAATTAACGTCCCGAACTCGATGCTGGGCAATCGGAATGGATGGATGGCGATCGCTACAACAGCTACCCCAATTGAAGTGGTAAATAGCCTTCGATTGTATTACTATAATATTTCTTACCTTACCTCATTTCTCGAATTTTGTTTAAGGTGCCTAATGGCAAAGGGAACGCCTCTGTATAATGAGACTGAATTGGCTTCACATATATTAGACATTTTAATTAAGTGTACAAGTTTTTTTCCGAGTCGTGCACGAGATGGGGAAGCAGTACTTATCCCCGGTCCAAAATTATCACGTAAATTATCCGAGTTCATTTGTTTACCGCATATCGTTCAGGTGTGCTTAACGCATGATCCCGGTTTACTAGAACGTGTCGCAACGTTATTGTGTCAGATTATGGAGGATAACTCAGAAATGCCAAAAGTTTATTTGACCGGTGTATTTTATTTTATGTTAATGTATACAGGAAGTAATATATTACCAATAGCAAAATTTCTGAAAATGACCCATATGCGGCAGGCGTTTCGTAGTGAAGATTCTGTACATTCCGAAATAATGCATCGTAGTATTTTGGGGCAATTATTACCTGAAGCAATGGTTTGTTTTTTGGAGAACTATAGCGCGGAGAAATTCGCTGAAACATTTCTGGGTGAATTTGATACACCAGAGGTGATTTGGAACTCGGAAATGCGACGGCTATTAATTGAAAAGATTTCTGCGCATATTGCTGATTTTTCGCCGCGATTACGTGGTCATACAATGGCTCGATATCCGTATTTGGCAATACCGGCTATAAGTTATCCACAATTGGAAAGTGAATTATTTTGTCATATTTTTTATTTACGGCACTTGTGCGATACGCAAAAGTTTCCAAATTGGCCTATAGCCGAGCCGGTACAGTTACTAAAACATACATTGGAGGCGTGGCGCAAGGAAGTGGAAAAGAAACCGCCACAAATGACCGTACAACAGGCATATGAGGATTTAGGGATCGATTTGACGCAAAATCCTAAACCAGATGAGTCCCTTGTGAGAAAGAGTTACTATCGCTTAGCACAAATGTACCATCCGGATAAGAATCCAAAAGGACGGGTAAAATTCTACCATAATTGAACTACATTTCCAATTTCTGAAATCGATAAATTTTAGGATATATTTGTACGAGTCAATCAAGCCTACGAATTTTTATGTTCTCGCCTTGTTTTAAATAGTAATGGACCGAATCCCGGAAATATTGTTCTTATTCTACGAACGCAAAGCATTTTATTCGATAGGTATGCTGATGAATTACGACCGTATAAATATGCTGGATATCCACAATTGATAAAAACTATTCAATTAGAGACAAAGGATGATCAATTATTTTCAAAAGAAGTACCATTGTTAACAGCAGCTTGTGAACTTTGCTATCACACCGTGCATTGTTCGGCATTAAATGCTGAAGAGTTACGTCGTGAACAGGGTATAGAAGCGCTACTGGAAGCATACAGTCGCTGTGTATCTATTATGAGTATCGATTCGAATCCAACTCAAGTTCACTATCAAATAATTTCTAACATTACAAAATGTTTTGAGGTCGCTTGTAATTTTATCAATTGTAAAAATAAAATAATTGAATTGCCACAATTGGTTGTAGACGTTTGTCGTGTGGTTTATTTTAAGGTTGATCTCTAAATTCTTATATTGAACTATTATAATTCGTAGTTTTCTATTTTAGCATTCATTATCGGTGAGTTTGGTGACAAATTTAGCGGCTGACAATTACGATTTACAGTGTAATTTAGTTCGAAATGGTGTTTTATGGTCGTTGCTTTTATTTCTTTTTGACTATGATTATACTCTGGATGAAAGTGGAGTTGCGACAGAGGAAAAATCGAACCAACAGGTTGTGGAATAGATTCCTTATAAAATTGCATATGCTAATAGAAATAAAAATCTATTTTTTATAGAAAGTAGCAAATAATTTAGCTAAACTATCAATACTTGCCATTGTTGCTTTGGCTGGATTCGATTTAAAATTGATATTGGATGTTGATGATCCAATTAATTCTGCTATTAAAACCCAAAATGCTATTGCACGGCAGCAATCGTCGTTGGATGAGCCGCCGTCAGGTATTAATTCACCGTCAATTACTGCACAATCTGCACAAATCCCATCCTCTGCATCATCCACATCATCATCATATACATCAAATGCTACAAATATCATTCAAAATTCAATGAATTTAGCCAAAAATAATTCAACAGCAATTGAAGCATCCGAAAATGACGTAGCAGGGGTAAAATCAGTAGAAAAAGAGAATACAGTAAGCAATAAAAAGTATGTTGTCAGCGGCACATCGAAAAATGCTGTTATACAAGCAATTTTAGATCGTCTATTGACACCATTTATATCTAAGAAATTAGCTACTGAAAGTGAAAATGAGGTAAGATGAATTTATGGAGAATTGGCAAGTATTTTCTTTAATTTACAAATTGCTTATTAAGGTTCTTAAAATGTTAACATCAAATACAAGAAATCCGTACTTGATTTGGGATAATGGTACCAGAGCACAATTATTAGATTTTTTGGAATATCAAAGGCAAAAAAATTCTAAAGAACAGTATGAAGATGTGATGGACATTAATGAAATAGTTTCAGGGTTCGCCTTTGATGCTTTTAAGTAAGTTCCATAAATTATTATTATTATCGTCATTGTTACCTACTTTTTACAATCTCTATCTAAGCAGCACTGTAGGGAGAAATACCACTTGCTCTGTAGGTAACCTAGGCAGTACATATACTTTCCGCTTTGCAATATTGCATAAGCATATTGAAAAATGTTCTTTAAAAATTTGTAAAAGTTTTTTAAACATCTTTCATCCAAGATTAATATAATACGTTTTTAATCTCATAATTTAATTTACTTTTCCAATCACCAAACTATTCCTCATAATCTATAAATCGTAATTAGCTCGATGATTGTCTATTGTAGGTGCAGAGTGTATTACAATGATTTTTAAATTGTGCATAAACAATCTTGCTTGCTGTCGCGGTTGCTTGTAACGCGAGCAAGTGGCGAGAAGGGTTGCTATAAAAAAGCAAACGAATTTAAAGTCATCTTCTTTTCAGGAGGTGCGGTGTACACCTCACTCCAATGTTTTCAAATTTCACATTAGATAGAAAAAGATGGAAATAAAAAGTGTACACTACAATTTCCGAAATGATTACTTAAATTTCGAATTCAAAACGACAGGAAAAATAAAATTTGATTAAGAAAACACCGGAGATTAGGTCACAGCGGCTACTCATTCGCTCAGTGAGCAGCCTGCGTTTTGTGTTTGGTCAAACATTTTAGTTGTGGTTATTCCTTTTTCCATCGTTTTTTCGGTTGCATTGTTCTGGGTCGAGAAAAAGAAATAGATCGTTTTGAATGTTGAGCCCGATAATCAGGCCTGGTGTTAACGTGAAAATTAAAACGAAAACAAATAGTTTAAAAATAAATAATAATAATAATTAATTTAAAACAACCAACAACAAAATATTTAGAACAAAAAGCAAAATAATTTAATAATGGAAGTAAATGCTAACAAATATAGGACGGTTGTCTTGCGAGAAGCTAATGACTTTTTGGTTTTCATTTCCTGCCCTCGAATTTACAGTGGTACAATAAAGAACTCGCACAGCTAGTTCTCATTTTGATATTTCAATTTTATTAGTAGAAAACAATGAATCAAGAAGAACCGATTAAATCATTTGATTAGTTAATTATTTTTGAATATTTTTCAACAAAAATTATTAGTATTTTTGAAAATTAGAACCTAAATTTAATAAAGTTTACAAAAATGATACATAAATTGTTCCAATAAAGAACTCGCACATTTAATAATAATTTTTATTTCAAAGTACTGAATAAGTTTTTAGTATCTAGCCGGGTAGCCTTTCGATTTTATAACAACCGGCAGTCGTCTTGGCATCGATTCGACCATATTTTTGGTAAATTTTGGAGGTATAGCTTGCCATTCGTCAATTAAAATCTTATTGAGCTTAGTCTGGTTAGAGAGACATGATGTTTCCGTGTGCGTTTATTCAATTCCGCCCACAAATCCTCGATTGGATTTAGATAGGGGGATTGTGGGTGCATTGGCACATATTTTGGCGTATTATATAGCAACCATAACTTGATATTGTGGGCATTATGTTTAAGATCATTATCATGTTGGAAAATAAGTAAGCTGGAAGATCCATTTTGCGGACGCTGGATTGAAGATTATTTTCCAGAATGGTTATATATTTATGTTGGTCCATAATTAAACCAATATATTATATATTCCATAAGAGCTTCTTACTAAAGAACAAAATATTTTAAAGCAAGTGAAGGTTTTTAACTGATGTCTCAAAAGGCTCGAGTAATGTATAGAAAATGCTCGAAAGCTCGAGCTTTCTAAAACCATTAAAAAACAGCAACTCGCTAGTTATTAATAAATGAAAAATATTCTGATGTCATTTCGGATCATTTTGAATAGAAATACTGACCTGACTGACATATTTATATTAGTAACTACCTACTTACCGAGTAAATACGGCGAATTACGGCGCGATAGGATAATAAGTCATGCGCAGGAAGGACTTTTGCAATTTCTTGTCTTTGCTCAAGTGAAATTATGCCCAATGCTAGGCATCTACTTCTATAAAGAGCATAGCCGACTTAAGGCCCCTTTCATATACAATTTTTTTCATTAAAAATAAATATACTGCAACTTAAGAAATTACATATCACAAAATTTATTATTATAGGGAAGGTCTAGAGGCCGTAGCTTTCGTTTGAAACATAATTTCGCGGAGCTCTCAATTTCGTTTGAAAGTTCAAGTTCAATAGCTAACAAGAATTTCAAACGGATCTTAACAATTTCGAAAAATACGATTTTGGCAGTCGATCTAGCAAAAGTCTCGACAATCGACCCTCCAAAAAAAGTTGCGCAGCACTGGCACCCATTTACACTTCGCTGTAAAACATCGAAAATCGAAGCATAACCACTAGTTTATTAATTTGTATGTGTTTATTCTTTCAGTGGTTCACACTGACCATTTGAACTGTAAAAACAATTACATATTTGTGAGATTTTATTAGCAAAATAAATGGAAGTATAAGTAAAAAAATAAAGTGAAAATGTGTTAAAAAAAATTATGTTTCGCTGTCTTCAGCTTCCACCTCATATTCAGAATCGCAGTTTTTGCAAGTGAAATAGCTCCTTTGCATGCTGGCACATTTTAAGTGAACAGCCCCCATCCACACGAATTGCACGTCAGAACTGATGAGTGCTAGTAGGTGGGCACTCTCCCCTACATTAATATTACATTGTTATACATATTATTCAAGGTTCAAAGTTTTTTGGCTTTTTTCTAGATTTTAAATTTGCAAATTCAATAATTATATCGTCGTAACACATGCTTGAAACTACTCTTTCAAATTTTTCTGTCCCAATTTTTGTATAATCAATTTTTCACTTCATGATTATTGAAAAAAAAGAAGAAATTTTCCAAAATTTCAGGGGCCCCCGATTCCAGCGGGTTGATTTCTTACGAATATATGTGATCTCTAAAAATTATATACTTATAATAGTGTTATGTGATGGTATCCAAACTCGTATGATAGATTTATCGCTAAATTTAAGACGAGTAATATAATATAATATATAAAATACGTATTTTTATCTCGGTTTTGCAGAGATGAACTTCAAATTGGTGAAATATTTATACGAATTTACAATGAAATGCCAACCTATCCAATTGCCAATCCCAAAACCTTTGTTATTGATCTCTTGGAATACTTGAAACAAGCGTACGCATATCTAACTAAAAAACAAAATCGATCGAATTATCCTAAGAATAATTTCCAATCCATTGATGGTGGTGGCATATTAATACCAACGTTGGCCCCAAACCATCCGAAACGTAACTCAAATGACAGTAATTCCGATTTTGATGGGGTGTTAAATGAATATAATCGATCAAAAAATCGTAATAAATTAGAAAACATTATCGGCAAGGAAACGGTTCAATATAATTTCGAATCGAATCCAAATAGAATTGAACATATCACAATGGTATTGAAGGCGCTAATATCGGTTATCAAATCGAATGGAAATGTAGAAATACAATGTATTGGACATTTTGAAATGTTATTCGGATTTCTGTCAACAAATTTATGCGAGAGGGTATACTAATATATATATTCGAGATTCAATTTTACTTAATTGATAATTGTTCGTTTTTTGTGTGCAGGATCGCGAAATTAAAACATTGGCTCTAGAAATTATTTCGTTGGTCTCGCGAAATAAGGAATGTGTAAGTGATATTGCTGCATGTGAAATTTTGGGTAATTTCTTGGTAGCTCTAAGGGACACCGATTTGAAGGATGTACAACTAAGAGTTTTAGAAACGTTATCTGGACTCTTGAATGTCCATAGAATGATTAAAGAAGCTCAAATTAAAGGTAATATTTGGTAATACAATTAATACATAAAATTTAATTCTTTTTTTTTTGTTAAATTTAGGTGCCGTTATTTATTTATTAGATCTGTTTAGTAATTCAAGGCATCCACAAATTCGAGAATTATGTGCTGAAATCCTTGGAAAAATGACCGCAGATAAATTGAGTGGTCCAAAGGTGAACTAGATATATAACTCCTAACTGATAACATATAATTGTTTTTATTCTTGTGCATAGATTCGAATTTGTGTGTGTAAATTTTTACCGGCCGTATTTCTTGATGCAATGATTGAATCCCCCCAAATATCCGTGCAAATGTTTGAATCGACTCATGAACACCCGGAGTTAATATGGAACGATAAAACCCGAATTAAAGTAATCGATGCCATCACACTGATGGCAACGAATTTCTACCGATCACAGAAATCCAATCCGAAAGTATTATGGAAAGATCCTGAAATGTTACAAGATATTACAACGAATGAACTGGTTGTATCTGGTGTTTATTTAAAATTATTTATATCGAATCCGGGTTGGACGTTACGAAAACCGAAACAATTTCTATCCGATTTATTGGATTTCGTAGCAGAAAATATAAATAAATCAAGTACGGACAAGGAAACATTAGATACCTCAACGACGGCATTGGTTAATCTACTTAATGCACAGCCTAATTTAGCTGATGCTGTACCAGTGTTGGGTCATATACCAAAATTTTTTAGACAATTATCTGTACAACCAAAGAGCGCCTTAAGAGTATTGCATCAATTATCACTATCAGAGGTTTGAGTAATAATAATAATAAATTTAGATGATACATTTTTGGTATTAATTACAGATTTGTGTTGCATCTATATCACAAACAGACTGTATATATGCATTAAAAAAGTGTATGGAGAACAATAAAGATTTAATTGCTACGTCATGTGAAACACTGAGTCAATTGTTTAAATGCCAGCATGTAAGTTGGCTTGTTTACAAAACCGATTATGCATCCTTTTAATGGATAAAATATATTAAATATTGTTTCATTATTTCTTTGTGTAGGACTCATTGATACGCCAATCGCTTGAGTGTAATCTCATACCATATTTACTTAATTTGTTGGAAAGTCGTATGGAATTTACCGATAATCCTTCAATGGTACGTATTATGTTGAATATATTTGTTTGGGTATAATTATTAAATTAGTAGTTATAGTTGATTAGAAATTAGGGTCGAGGTAGAAAGCCGCTTCCTCAAACCTCATAATGTAATATGAAGGTGAATATCTTAAATAAACTCATAAAATACTGGTCATAATTATATTATATTTTGTAGGGAACCAAATTCATATTCAATTAGTTAGTAATTAATCTATTCCTTTCACTTATCTATAAAATTTAGGGTTATTATTGCGAATAGGATTTGCTTGATGTGTCACGTTGCCTATACCCTGTATTGTATTTATGTAGTAATTATGTAAATAATTGTTTTTTAATTAGAATTTAAATTTTTTTAAAAATTATATTGGCAATGCAAGTATTTATTATAAAAAATTGTAAAAGAGAGATTCTTGTCTCATATTAGAATAATAAAAAACAAAACACCTCTATTTACTCGGAGCTTCGCTGCCGTAATTTCGCAAAGATTTGATCAAAAATAATTTAACAGGAAAGATATTGCACTCGTAATTCATTCCATGTAATTCTGTAGGACTCATTTTAAAATAGTAGGATCAATATTATAGCCATAATATAAATATTTTTGCTACAGCTCAATCGATATGTTTCTATCCATTCCCTATTTATATTACATTGATGTGCGTGCGCATATAATTTAAAATCCTACAAATCTCTAGTGGTGTTCATTATTTCACCTATTGAAGTTCCTATTGGCATGCAATATCCCACATTGGTCCAGTGTGGTTCCCAGCACTGATTGTTAACGGTTCCCATTTGTACCCTGCTTACGAGCATTCCATGGAAATTATAATACATAGTTAGACAAGTGTCATTTAAATACGATATGATCCCATGGATTTAATGTCAAGGAATAAACCATACGGTATCAGCCTCATGATTCTTATCCCCTGATTTAAACCCCGTGGTTCACACCCTATTGCTTAAACCCGGATTTATTGAAAAAATAGGAAAATAGTTGTTTCCGAGAAATCTTCATGCTTCCGGTGAATAGTAAAATGCCTAAAAATTGTAAATTCTAAACCTATGGAACACATTTTTTCCCCAATTCTGTGCGATATCTTCTTTCTACTGAAGTATTCCTGGACTTTATTGGCCACAATTTAAACTACTATAAGAAGTACTCTTGGCAGGCAGAATGAATCCAAAAAATTCTAAAAATTACCTACTCCAAATTATGGAACAAATTTTTTTTCCAATCTCCTTTCTGGATTTTTTCTGGATTTGAATAATAATCTCGCTAAAAATTAACATGCAAGCCTATAACAGTCCTGCCAACCTTCAGAAAAAAAATATGTTAGCTATATGTCAACCGTGGTTCGTTTAAATAATACAGTCCGATTCAATTTTGAACAGAAGGTATGTTCATTCAGCTATTACCTTAAATTATGTATTATATATTTATTTCATAGTCTATAAGGGTATGAATAGGACTTTTCAAAATAAAATACTAGTTTAAAGTGAAATCATATTACAATTTTCTATCAAATCTATTCAAAGGAAGTTTTACAGCCATTGTTTTACTGCCAGATGAAAATAATTCCTTCGGGTTCGTTCCCTAATGCCAAACTTACAATTGAGAATTGGATAGGAAATACTTTTACGGGTGCAATAGCTTAGGGAAAGGCATCGTATTTATTATAAAAGCCTTAATTAATAAATATTATTATTATCTTATTATATATCAACACGAGTGTGTTTAAGGGCAGAGGACCATTTTTTGGCATTTTTTTAAAGATTTTTCATGAATTTTTCGTGCCGAAACAGTAAGACCTATTGAAAAGTTCTTTTGCGTATCATTTTCATTCTATGTTTTTAAAAAATTTTATAAGACATTTCGTTGCATCGTACTCACTTGGCGTGCTAGTCCGCAGGAGGCTATATTTAACTGTTGGCCGTTTGACTGATCTGAAAGATCAGTCTTCTTCAAAATAGTTGTGATCGATTAAAAATTATAGTCGCTGAAAATATCGGCCACGAGACTCTTAAAATTGGATAAGCCGAGTGATTACACAAAACAATTAGGGTGCCTGCGACTCGGTTTAAGAAGAATATAAGAAGAATATAAGAATATAATTATACCATTTCATTTTGTTAAACAATTGTAAAGTTCATCAAGCCGATCTCTAACC
>JANTOP010014317.1:0-14439 GCA_027564815.1 Symmerus nobilis | reverse complement strand
AAAAGCTTTCATTTTGCCGTTCGGCGAAATTTGCTTTTGGACATAGTGCCCTTTCCTTCCGACCTACAGATATGTAAAATAATAAATTAAATATAAGTATGTATATATCTACAATGCAAAAACCACGGAAATGACTTTTTGATAATTTGAGAAAAATGAACTTTCGCGTTTGGACGTCCCTACTCACTATCTTTCATAAGTTATTCAGAATAATAGATCGTTTCTATGTATAAAATTAAGATTGCAATTTCTGTCAATTAAGAGAAATTGGCATTAAATTAAATCGAAATCACGATTGCATGTAAATTAAAATGTCAATTTCTGTAAATAAAAGTCAATTTAATGTCAAACTTTCTCAACTGACAAAAATTGTAATCGTAATTTTATCTATGGAAACGATATATAGTATATGGTATGTAAATTAATTTATCGGGATATCGTTAGAGCATTGGCATATTAATAAAGTGGCCCCTTCTCGGGATGGTTTCACTATTGAAATTACATGACTAAAAATTGTAAGAACAAAGATTCTTATAAATTACGGTCTGTTATTGTTATTACAAGTTAATAATTTCATAGCGAATTTTTTGATGCGATTATATTTTTATTATATGATCCAAATATATTAACGCGATAACAGAACAATAACATATTCTGCTTACACACATAATAGTATTGATATTATATAGTATATACATACACTAAGTGTATAATATAATAATTAACCGATGTTATGTAAATAAACCTTTTCCATAGCCCATATGACAACGCCTTTATAATAGAAGGGCCTCGAGTTCGATACTCACCTGCTAAAATATAAATATTATCTAAAAAAAAGTAAATTTCTTATAATCACGCTGATTAAATGGTTGAACCTGACAGTCAGCCGAGCCGTGTAAGGAATGTAATCAGAACATAAGTAATTTTGATTTTAACTGAATATGTTTGATTTTTGGGTTGTGATTTTTGAAATTTCTGTTTCCACGTGACAATAATAGTGACTATAATACGTGACAGTTTATGTGATAATTGCTGTCATGGCAGTTACATCGTTTTGAAAACGAGGCTTTAAGTAGTTAATATAATATCAATTCTGGTTATAATTATTTAAATTCAAATTATGTCTTCCGTCTTCATCAAGCTATAGTTCGAGTTAAGTAATTAATATATTTTAAAGCACAAAATGTTATTTAACTTTATAAATAAGATATTATGCATCCATATGACCCCTAATCCTCTAGTAGTTTTTTTCATATAAAGATTTCATTTGCTTTTCATATGCAAGTGTTCTAATATTGATTTTTTCTCTGTGGTATATTCTGTATATTGTATCCAAACAAAACATTTATAGATCAGAGTTTTATTTTATACTTTTATATTATATAAATGCTACATTCTTCATATTGTATAGTTTCGCGTTTTATCTGACATCATACTCAAATTGCCACAGTAGCGTCTCGTATAAAAAATAATCTTCAAATTTAGTTACTCACAAAGTGTTATCAATTTTAATTCTAATAATAGAATATTTTTCTTTTTCGAAAAAATATTATCAATGTTTTATTTGCGTTGTGCAAGTCATAATACCGCCCATTTGGTACCGCACAGTGTCGCATATATTTAAAACAAATATAGGGTCGGTAAGCGTATAAGCCCTGTAGATTGTGCAATCGAGAACATGTAACAAGTGTATACATAATTTCAGGATACTGCGTAAGTTTCCTTTTCTACGAATGTAGTTACGTAGTATGCTCCGTTATGCACTATGGTAGTTAAGTTTAATTCACAACTAAACCGTCCATGGTAGTAACATGTGCAATATAATCAGAACCGCATCGAAGGACCAAGCATATCTGGAAAAGTATGCCAATTAAAGACATACATAAGTAGATGACTTTGGGTAAACTTCAGTCAACTAATAAGGGTTTGATAGAAATTGTTATAAATAAAAAAATATTTGTAAGTATCCAGTTTAACCTTCTCGTACCTGAGGGTAAAAAGCTTTATATGCAAAACGTAGGAAATTGAAAAATCTACATTATTTATAATAATTATATTGTTCTGTTCAAAATTGAACCGGACTCTGCAAATAAAACAACAACGGTTAATTATCCTTTAATATTTATTTTATCCCCTTCAAAATAATCACCATCGGAGATAATATACATATGCCAACGTTTTTTCCAATCTTCAAAAAATTTTTGATAGGTTGATTTCGGAATGGCTTTCAGGTCCGTCTGCGAATTCTCTTTTATGACTTCAATGGTCTCAAATTGTTTTCCACGGATCGTCAACTTGAATTTGGGAAATAGGAAAAGGTCACACGGGGCGAATATGCTGATATGGTCAAAGAGAGCATCTCCTCAGCGACAATTTTGTGATGCTCTTTTTGAAGAAAATTCGATAATTTTAACACAAGCCGCGCTGCAACCCAAATGCCCAAAACATCACGTAAAATGCTGTGAGCGGATCCTGTCGATATATCAAGCTCCCCAAATACTACGGTCACACGACAATTTGTGAGCACAATTTTCTTTACTTTTTCGACGTTTTCATCGTTTATTGATATTGCTGGACGAGAAGCATGTGGGAAATTGTCAATTGATGCACGACCCTCTTTGAACAATTTGTACCACTCAAATGCCTCCCCATAGGTTTTCTGCAACATTTTCAATGCATCTGAACAAGAAATTGCGCTGGTAAAATACAATTTCAAACAACACTCTTTGCTCAACTTTTTTTTCTATTATAAAATTCGCAGAACAGACTCGAGGTCAACTTGTTTACAAAGCAATAATAAAGAAACTACGTGACAGTTTACCATGAAAATAAATATGCAAGCCTATCTATAACAGTCCTATCAACCTTCAAAAAAAAATATTTTAGCTATATGTCAACCGCGGTTCGTTTAAATGATACAGTCCGGTTCAATTTTGAACAGATGATAAATGAATTTTGAATAATTTTGAAATGATAAATTCATTTTGCCATCATTTTAAGCGATGAGATGAGATGTTGACTTTTCGCAAGGTATAACCTACCTATTCCTGGACTATCAATGATTTACTTACATTTTGCTTTAGATTAGTAATCGTTGAAAATATCCGCTTGGATTATTTGAATTACGAGGATATGAATTATCCATTGGGAATTATAACGCCAAACTCCTTCGGCAAAGGATAGACGGAGTAGTAATGCGAATTAAAGAGTTACGAATTACCAAAAGTTTTTTTTTAGTTTTTTTTCAATCATAGTGATTTAATTGTGAATAAATGGTATTTACTCGTTCAAATATGTAATATAACCTGTTTTTATACCCAACATTTTACAGTACAACTCTGTATAGATATATTTAGACAAAAAATATTACTCGCATGTTCAATAAAATATGAAAGAGGAAAAAGAGTTCAGTCGGGACACCGAGGCATTGTGTTTTCATAGATAGCCTAAAGAAAAACTACGTTGATTTGGGGAAAGACGGGTCGTGCAAAATTAAAATCAATATCTTAGTCAGACTTATCGGCGTTGATACCAATTCAAAGTTTAGTTAAACATTTTGTGTGTCAGACAGACTATCAGTAATAAATTGTTATCATGAGAAACCGATATTGTGAGTTGCGACACTAATATTTGAGTAATGCAAAGAAATAAAGTGATAAATTTGTAATTAGTCTCAAATTATTTTTGCTTTACTTAATACATATAATTATTTTATCTTTTAGTTTTTTAGATTAAAAAGAAAAGCGCCATTTATCTATTGGTGAACATCAGATAACATTCAATCGTTTTCTTATTCTTCATTGTGAAGAAAATTGATTTTAAATACCGAATTGTAGCGTTATATTCATTAAATTTAATTACATTAAAAAAAATGTTGGAAGTACAGAATAAAAAAAAAAAATATACCGATTGCAATAATAATAATGGTATAATGCATTTAGTATAAGTTCTTTCAGAAAAATTTACAAATGCACCACCCATTTCAAGTGGTTATTATATCGATTTTAAATGTGTGTCTTGTAATATGAAGTACGATAATTATGAAATTATTATAAAATACGAAATTCTTTACTGGGATTAAAAAAAAAATAAATATAAAAATCGAATAAAAAATATAATGAGTTTAATATCTCCTCTCTGAACTAAATAAACATAATTTATTAAAATTATCCGTTTTGTAGAATGCATTTTATTATATTCATTGTGTGATCATAAAGTGCAATTTCAAAAACTTATATATGTATAAATCGAAACTCTGGAGAAAAAATGTTTTAAATTATAATAAATAAAAAATACATATGTTGAAAGAAATGGCACAATCAAATAAATAATCAAAAGTAATTTAATAGTTTTATTATCCGGTGACGGTGAGCCTTCATTACCTTTGCAAGTATACACCCACTACCAATTTTCATATTTGTACATCATATAATTATCGAAATCGGCTGTAAATATGCAGACTTTAATTTACTTCTTGCTGATATTTGCATCACCAAACCTGATCGGTGTCAATATAAACCAATGTCTGGCAGGTAATTGGAATTAATTAAAAGAAAGATAAAGATAACAACTAATTAATGTGATTATATATACAAAATGTTTTTAATGACATGACATCAGTTTGATAAAATTACAAGTCACATAAACACTTAAAATTAACCAATTATTTTACTTTCCTAAGTGGTTAAATCTATATAAAGGATAAGCAAATTAATATCATCCGCGAATAGTTAATTAATTTCTTTGTCCTAAAACATATACTATAGGTACATAATCAATAACACTGTGGTACACTAAAAAAATGAAAACAGACTAGGTGGATTTTGATAATTCGGGTATGGTGAACACGATGGCATCATTAGTTTTTCTCCTACACGTCACATTTTGGAAAAAATGCTTCCAAAAAAGTGAATTTTTTCAAAAAAAAAACTTTCAAACTTTGATCAATTCAATTCAAACATTTTTATAAACAAGAACTAAATCATATTTCATTCGAGAAATACATTTATATACAGGTATAACACGGTTAATTCGTAGCGTATTATATGGAAAATTATATCGAAAACAAAATTGAATTGCAAGCAAAAATACATTGAAAAATCGTCATATTTCTACTCAATTTTCTCAAAAATTTGACGTGTAGGACAAAAACTAATGATGGCATTATGATCCAGCGACCCCTAATTATCAAAAACCACCCAGTCCAGTTCCATTTTTTTTTAAATTTTGTATCTTAGTGTAATTAAACTTAGTATTTTCTTTCGGATGCATTTTAACCAATTTTTATATATAAAAAACCCATTTAATTCTTGTGATCGACTACAGTCAAGATAAGTTTACATTGTTTGAAGGGGTACTTCAAGTGAACTTCAAAATCTAATGAAAACGTAGAATACACAGTGCGACAATTAATTTTAATTAATTAAGTAATTAAGTAATTAATTAAGACGGGCTATAAAAAGCAATAGAAACAAAATATCTTGAAAATTATTGTTAAAGTTATGTTTATTGTGTAATCCCCTTCAATACACTTGTTACAACGATTCAAAAGTGATACAAATGCATGATCCAGCTCATTTTGTGGTATTCCGTCTAGAGCTCGTGTTGAAGTTGGTGGGATGGTCGGAATGTTTGCGAACAAGCTTCCTTTCAAGTTCGCTTTGAATTGGGAATAAAGACAAGTCCACACAGTGATCAAGTCCACACAGACTTGATTTCGAGCCAAAAATTGACGAACAATGATTGGATTGTGAGATGGAGTATTATCGTGCAAACAAACCAAAGCGACCAACTCTTTAGATCTCAATATTCGGGCCGGATACGATGGATTCTGCCCATCAAGAATTTCAAAAGTTTAGATATTATTTGGCAGATTTAGTTATTATTTGATTGACCAGATGAAATAAATTCTTTGTGGATAATTCCTTTGCTATCAAGGAATGTGATGAGTATTGTCTTAATTTTTCAAATCGCATCGACTCAACTTAGCAAACTCCCACTACAGAGCTTCTTCCATCATTTTCAGTGAAGTATTCCGGTCATTTGCAATAAAATCACTTAAGCAATCATTGCCCTACCCTTGCTGCATCAACCGAAATGTTTCTGATGCGTTTTTACCAAGTTTTGCGTGGAATTTGATTACTGTGCTCTTTATTCCATTATAAAATGTCAACATCAATTAAAAACACGTTTACGTAGAAATGTCATATATTTGTCATTTGTCAACCGATTTGCATGAAATTAAATGCGTTTGAAAAAGGAAAGATGTATCTTTCAAATAATTAATGTTCAGATGGCGTCACCGCTTGCTGTAATATGGTGCCAGTCTTAAAAATTAATTGTCGCACTGTATATTAAACTTGAGCCTTCTTCAAGCCTTCAAGGCAACTAAAATATCTTTATAATCTCTCCTTGGTTTCGCGGCTAATAGAAATGCGGCTTCAGATCCAAAGTAGTTCTGAGGCTGGCAATAAATGAGGCGTTCGCTGCACAAATCGATTAAGTCCATAAAACAAAAAGTGGAGAAATGCGATGAAATAATAATGTAGGGTAGAGCGGGGCAAGAAGTGACAAAAAAATCATATTTGTTAATAACGTAAATTTGTTTCCATTAAGAGTAATTATTTGATATGATACAAAAAAATTATTCATATTTTCATATTTAATTGTATTCCAAATTAGGTTTTATTACGTTATAATTAATTTTTAAAAAATGACAATTGGTTCTTTTTACCCCACACCCGGGGCAAGAAGCGACAACGACGAGGGCAAGAAGCGAAAACTATTTTAAACGACAATTGTCACAAACTAACCCCTTTGAGAAAGAACCGCTGTCACATTTTGCGTTTAGCCAGCCTTTACACTTCCGGCATCGCAGCTATCTTTCACCCGGCGTGCTCTTGGACCACATATCCTCGCAAACAAGGCACCGATAGTCCTCAGTTCTATTTTTGTCACTTATCTGTTTTTTTGTGGCGTATATTTTTCAATTTTTCTTCCGCTCGTCTCAATTTTTCTCTTGAGAACTACTCTATAAAGGCTGGCAATCAACATTTCGCCAGCTCCTGAGCGATTAGTTTGTTTCTTACGCATTATTTCCGGAACAGGTAAAAAGTCAATAAATTGAAACAGCACGTCTTTATTTGGTATCGGTGACTGAGTTTTCCTGGCCGTTTTAAAATTCTAATTTGTACAATTGTTTTCAGGCGATTGTATATAATTATACAATAATTATACAATGGCCAACAAAATTTTGTTGAATGGTGTTAATCTTTATTACATACATAATTGGGAAAATTATTATAAGTATAAAAAGCTATAAATTAACCAAGTGCTTTGACCCTTAGCTTTAAGATTTTTCAAAAAAATGGAATTAATCGATTTCTGCAATGAACGACCAAATACTCTTTAAAGCCAAAATATTTAATCGTAAGAAACCAGCCTTGAATTTTCTGGATCTGATAAATTCATTCCTATTTCAAGATAATATATTTGTTTTAACAATTTTTTAACTTTATAAAAATGATTTAAAATAAAATACATTTTCGGTATTAAACATTATAAAAGAATTATCTTTTATAGTGCAATTTGTATTGAAAAAGATTAGTAAAATAAGTAAAAAATAAAAAAATTAACAACATACGTTTTTTGTTAAATTGAAGAAACTTACTTTTTAATATGCGCTGACTGAAATTACAATTGTTAAAGTTATCACTTATTGGTTTTGAATCAAAATTTAAAATTTACTTTTTTCGTTGTAGAAGAGGGGTTTTATAGGGTGTATCGAATTAAACATTTTCTCCTATTTCAATGCAATAGCATTTTTATGAACCAATAAGCTCATCTGAACATTCCAATAAAAACCATTTCCGCCAACTTCTGCTACCCCAACGGCTATATTTAATATTCGGATCAATATAATTACGGAGAAAGTCCATAAAAAAATATTATATTGTAGAAAAAAGATGTTCCAAAAAATTTATTTTTTTCAACTGGCATTAGTTACTGCACATTTAAACTTCTTCTCTAATCAAAGTGGAAAGTGCTTAAAAAGAATTAAAAAGTTATAAGATAAATGGAGTTTTTTTGTTCACTGTAGTTTCTCATGAAAATGTGGGAAATGACAATCTTGGGAACCCTTTTTTTTATGGTTATCTTTTTAATCCATAGATTTTGTATAGTAACTTACCACTTTGTCGTAATAAAGTTTAACTGTGCTTCACTGAATTAATTACACTATAAGTTTAATAACTATCATTAACTAACTCAACGCAATTACGTTCAATATAAGTATTAATATACAATACATATATGATCTAAATTACAGTTATTATTATACTTTGTAGCGATTGCTAAACAGCGAATTTGTGCTGAATATTCTGGAATCAATGCAGTTACAGACAATGGGGATGGTCAGGATTACAATTCTGACGAAGGAAGTGATCGATCAACAGAAAACCCGAATGAAATTGACAACAATGAAGTCATAACTCCAAAATCAGTCAAAGTAAATATGTAATTATATTTCTACATTTATAGTTAAGCAAATCTCTTTAATTTGTAGAACGGAACAATAACCTGCTCCAGTCCTATAGATTACTGCTTTACGGTATGGAAAGTTAATAATAATAATACATCAATCTTAGTTGGGCAAGGTAATATAAACATAATGAGATACTACAACTTTGTACTTTTTTATTACTATTTTTGGGAATATATTTAAAGGATGTTGGCCAAATACGGATGCAAGCTGTTTACAAACGGAATGTATAAGTAGGAAAAAGAATGACACAGTACATAAAAATCATAATTATTGCTGTTGTGCTGGGCAGATGTGTAATGTAAATTATACAGCAATTTTAGATGATGAGCTTGAAAATGTATTAAAAATTGGAATAGTAAATGATACCGAAATGATACTAAAAATAAATTCTAATATTTATAGGTAACCAACAGTATTCTTTTTGGAACAATACCAACTCCAATCGCCCTATCTCCATCGATTTTTGAATCGCCTATTGTTTGGATATGTGTTTCAGCTACATTTACTCTACTAATCTTAATTGTCGTACTGTTGGTATGCCGAAAACCACTAAAAGCGGAACCAGAACTAGCACCATTAGCCCCATCTGGACCGGGATACAGTTCAAATTTACATAATGTTGATAATTTAAAATTATGCGCTATGATTGGCCAAGGTAAATACGGTACAGTATGGAAAGGAATGATTAACGAACAACCAGTTGCCGTTAAAATATTCCCCGCCCACCACCGACAATACTTTCTAAATGAAAAAGAGATTTACTCTTTATGTTTTATGGAAAATCCATGCCTACTAGAGTATTATGGTTGTGACGAACGCCGAACAATGGATGACAGCATCGAATACCTCTTGGTATTATCACTGGCGCCTTTAGGATGCTTACAGGATTGGTTAATTGACAATACAACTTCGTTTAGTATTTTTACGAAAATGGCTAAATCTGTTGCTCGTGGTTTGTCACACTTACATACAGAGATTAGGAAGGGTGATATGGAAAAACCGTGTGTATGCCATAGAGATTTAAATACCAGAAATATTTTGGTAAAAGCGGATTTGTCGTGTTGTCTCTCTGATTTTGGATTTGCTCTCAAAACGTATGGACCTCGCTATGAATGGAGGGGTGAAATAACCTTAGCGGAAACAAAAAGTATAAATGAGGTACATTTTTTTAACAAATTAGATCTATCAAATCTACTGTATTGTTTATTGTTGCATTTTAGGTGGGTACTCTTCGCTACATGGCACCCGAAGTTCTAGAAGGAGCTGTGAACTTAAGAGATTGCGAAACAGCGTTAAAACAAATCGATGTCTATTCACTCGGCTTGGTATTATGGGAATTGTCAATTAGATGTAAAGATTGGTATCCGCAAGGACAAACTCCACCAACCTATATGGCCCCTTATGAAGCGGAAATCGGTAAACATCCATCATTTGAACAAATGCAAGTGCTAGTATCACGCCATAAGGCTCGTCCTTTATTCCCACCCAGTTGGGGCGGTGGCCCCGCTGCAAAAATTATGAAGGAAACATGTGAAGACTGTTGGGACCATGATGCCGAGGCTAGATTAACAGCATTATGTGCCGAAGAACGTATACATGAATTGTCATCAATACGACCACGATCTCATATCAGCCGTGGACCAAGTCCACCAATCAATCCAAATAATTTTGCGCCAATTTCACCAACTAATGATAGTATAACGTTTACTATTCCGTCAATTAACAATAATGTACTATATGAAAATCCTAACATAATACCAACGCCTCCAAATCAAATTACTCCACCTTATACATCAGAAACTCTATTGAACAGTAGTACGAGTAACAGTTTGGGACAGGTTAAAAATTTGGCTATATTTTCACAGCAAATACAGCCATTTCAAGGACGAAATCCATGTTTGGAGAGGAATTTAGCTCCACAAAATATTAATCAAAATCCCATTCTGATAGAGAAAAGTAAGAAACACAGTTTTGTAGTAAATCGAGGAGAAAATAGTTTCTCCCGTCTCGAAGACGATGTCAATGTTGACGATTTAATATCAAGTTCAGTAAGCAACGGGAACTATGCGGTTGATTCGAATAAATCAATGGGCCAAGGTTTTCCGAAACAAAATAATACCGACGATAAACTGAAAGGTTGGTATGGTATCCGAGCTTTAATACAGAAACGTCTATTCAAGCGTCAACCGTATATTGTTCAACAGGAAAATGAAGAAAAGTCGAATTTAGTAGAAAATAAATCAGCAGTGAAAGTTAATATATCGCCGGCAAAGAATCAGACAACGGTCAATTTAATAAATGAATTTGTTGTTCTTACTCAGGTCGAAAACACAATGAATCGACCAAGTAATTTAGATTTAATTCAAACCGTACCAAAACCAATAAACCTAATTAAAAATATTACCCACCAAACGGATGATGAAAAGTTCACAACAAATCTATCACCACGCCATAATCAATCATCATCCTTAAACGAACTCTCATGTCCCCGAATAGTTATATCAAAATCAGCGAATGCTGTTAAAAATTTAAATAGTTTAACGGATGATAAGCAAATAAAACGACAACGATCGTTGGAAATGTTTCGTGAAGTGTTCGGAACAAAAGGTAGTATTGAACGTTTGCGTGATCCTAGTCAACGGGTTAAAACACCGGGTGACGTACCACCATCGGTGCGCAAAGTACGTGCATCAAAAACATTATCTTTGTATGATGATCGAATGATGGACCCATCGCCCGGTACCGTATAGCATGAGGAGGTACTGTTACTCGAATTATAACATATATTCTAGTGTCACTATTACGTATGATTAATTTTTTCCTAAAAACGGGCTAAATTAATAACTACATTTGGGCAAGATTCTTATGTTATATATTTGGGTAACAGTAATAAATAATAATTTATAAAAGAATAATTTAAACGGCAATTATATGCCGTTTAAGGTACATATAACTTTAGTTCAATTAAGTCAAGTGTAATTTAATAGAGGATTTGTAAAAAATTTGTTTTATAAAGTGTAATTCTTCAAAAATTTTAATTTTATATTTTAGGAATTAATTTATTAATGTATAAAGTCTGTTTCATAATTATGTTGCTGTTTTATTGAGTATAACTCCCGCGTAAACAATACAGACATTACTAAAAACTAATACGTTTTTTGGGAAACGTACATACAACTATCGTTCAGCAAAAATTAAAAATAAATTTAGCAAATGATCAAAAGTATAGTATTTCCTTTCCTAGTTATATTGTATAATACAATATTTTATTCAAATATTATATTCAATAAATATTGTATTATTTATTTATATAACTACTTTAAAAATATTTTTGAATGCATGGTTTGGCTAGTTTTTTAAACGTTATGACCAGAATTAAATCTATACATAACAGGGAGAATATCTTAAGTCGAAAATATACTGAAACGTATTAACGTTTTTAAACATAAAGAACACTTAACAAGTTACAATTTTTTTTAAATATAATTAAAAATAAGACATTTCTATTTCATACGGGTCTGATTAACAGATTTCGAAAGTTTTCTATGTGTACTCTGTAGATTGTATAAATTTGACATAACTTTAAGGGTATCGTTTTCCTTCGAATAGGCTATTAGGTGTACACTGTACAATTTTGCTTCCCCCGGTCTTTTTTTTCCAAAATTCGGGGCTTTGTTGTGAAAAAATAAAGCCCCGGTTACATATTAATGATTCAAAGTATTGCCCATCGCTGGCCACTATATTCTCCCATCTTTCTGGCAGCATATGGATTCCGGAACAACTCTTGATCTTTAGACGCGATCCACATATTGATCCAATTTTTGACTTGTTCATAAGAACGGAAGTGGTGGTCAGCCAGGCCGTGAGCCATCGATCGAAACAAGTGGTAGTCGGAAGGTGCAACGTAGGGAGAATACGGCGGATGGGGCAACCCCCTCCCTGTCAGCGTTTCCAAGTATGATTTCACCGGTTTTTCAACATGGGGCCGAGCACTGTCATGTTGCAAATTTACTTTACCGTGTCTCTCGGTGTATTGTAGCCGTTTTTCTTTCAATACTCGGTTCAAACGCATCAATTGCGTTCGATACCGATCTGCCGTGATGGTTTTACTCGGTTTTAGCAGCTCATAATACGCCACGCCTAGATGATCCCACCAAATGCCATGACGTCGCCATCACGGTCTTCGGCGTCAAAATCACCTTTCTTGAAGCTTGAAGCGTCAAAACCATTCACGACACGTTCTTTTACTAAGAACGGTCTCACCGTAAGTATCCCAGAGAATTCGATGAGCCTCGGCTGCAGATTTCTTCAAATGGAAGCAGAAAATCAAAACCCGCAAATGACAAATGAGAATGAGAATTTGGGTCAAAAACTGACATTTTCAATTGAGAATAAATTTATGCTGAGGCACCAATTCACTACTATTTTGATGGCGTTATGTTGATAGATTTCCAAGCTTACTGTATGACATTTCTCATATACAATATAGACCAGCACTTACCGCTGGAGCCATGTTTTAAAAACGGCGGAAGCAAAGTTGTACACCTAATAAATTTTTTTGCGAGTTTTATTTAACAATACTATAGCTCAAAGCCTATATTAACTAACGTAATATGATTAAATATAATTATAATCAATATTATTAAATTAATATAATTACATTTTTAAATTTATATAATAAGGATACACGAAATAAAACCGTAATTATTAAAACCGGTTCAGGGGTTTCCTTAAATTTTTATTCGAAATATATTATTTGATTTAAGTGATTTCATTTCGTTCATTACATATAACGTACGTTGTGACGGACGATACGAATGCATATGGAAATTTAAGTGAAGACTACACCTTCGTACCTTTGCAATGTATCCATGATAGTTAGCCGAAAGTCGTTAGCCCATATAGCCCGAGCAATACGTGACGGATAATTTAAAGTATTTGGATAGAATGAACTCAGTATAGACGATTTATTCAATTGCTTAGTTTTAATAGATAGTTTATGAATAAATTTTGTAGCAAAGTTCAATTCCTTATTTAAAAAAAAATAGAGAGAGACAAAAAACTGGCTGGCTTCTCGTACAATTTACAACATAGCACATGCTAATCAGATCTACATTTAGTTTTTATAAAAACGTTTATCGTTTTATAAAAACGATATTGACTAATAGTCAGCCATTCCTGGAACAATCCTGGAACATACAATATATATGTATATTTTAAAATATGTATCTTTCAAAAAATTTACGAATTAAGTTAAGTATCCACTCTTCAGGCAGTTTAGGATTTGATTTTTTAGGAATATGATTTATTTAAAACCATAAAACTTTTAATTATATTTTGGCATATCTTTATTGATTCTTCAGTGTTATACTCAATAAAAGATTAGCGATAAAATTATAAAATTTAGTATTTGACTTCAAATTATTTCCCTCTGCATAGAAACGTATGTTATTTATAAAATAGTTTTGACAAATATGATAGACACGTACCTCTACCTACACCATTTGTGCTGAGAGGATCGAGCATAAATCTGCGCAAGAAAAAAAAAGTGAAATTGTTAAACTAATCTTCACTGAGCATCATTTTCAGTAGAGCCGATTTACTAAAAAAGGCCAAAAAATTTTTTTATTTTAATTGATTCCGATTCTCTAGTTCTCCTTTTATATGACGGAATAATCGGCTTTATTAGAATCGATGATCGATTTATTTTATATCGAAAAATTGAAAAAACAAGAAAAAGGTCTGAGCAGAGAAAAGGGATCAAATCGTCACCTTGATTTCCACCTAGTGAAGTTTTGGTACCTTTTCTGATAGATTCGGATTTTAATGGATATTTAGTTTTTGTATGACGTAAAATAATAATAATTTACACAAATTTCTAATAAGGATTAATTAAT
>JANTOP010014306.1:0-14441 GCA_027564815.1 Symmerus nobilis | reverse complement strand
GGGGGGGGGGCAATTCTTAAAAATTTCTTACATTGGCATATGTTATATTAATTTATTAGTCTATTTATACTTGGTTTATGATACAATTCAACTTGGATTTGTTGAAGAGAGATTGATGTGTGAATGGTTATGTTGTCAACTTATATTCGATTTCAGTTAAAAAGTAAATATAATACCCTGGTGGCAACATCAATCCGGAAACTATTTTTAAAATTTTAGGTTCAAGTTGAAGTGAATTTGAATAGCCTGTGGCCCTATTAGTAAACAATTGACAAGTTGATATCAACAAGTTGAACCAACCAAGTTGAAGAGAAATTCACTATTGTATGGGCCGTTTTACCAATAAGTTTCTCTTCCAGTGATGCTCAATGAAAATGTCAGTCAAGAAGTAAACAGCTGACTTATTTTTGTTATTGAATTAAATTTGTTAACTTTTGCAAAAAAACCTTGTATTGGGATTGGGCTGGGCTAGGGCTACGCCTACAAAATACAAATGGTAATTGAATAAATATTCTTTATCCATCAATTATTTCCTACAATCAGACAATGGATGAGACGAATTGGGATTACGTTTGTACCGGCTACATAAATCATTTACAAGAAAATGGTTTTAATTTGGCTAAACGGAACAAATTGAAATTTGACAATGAAGTACAAACAATACGTTTTTTATACCAATCCCGGAACTTAAGGTAAGATCTTCCTATCTATTTAGTTAAATTAGTTGATTGTTTAGTTTACTTTCTGGCCAAGAGCATCAAGAGATTTTTCCTCACCAATCTTTCCTTGTAGAGAACGCCTACTGGAATATCTGCATGAATGTACTATCCATACATCGAATAATCGAGAACGGTCCAATTCATTATCAGACACATACCGATCGGAAGGTAACGAACACTATAAGCAACATCGATATGACGACGCTATTTCCAGTTATACAAATGCAATTATCAGTACCCCATCGACAGAGGCTACATTACTGTATCAAGCATATGCTAATCGAGCGATGTCGTTATTAGCTATGAAACGTTATGAGAATGCGTACGATGACTGTACGATAGCCAAATTAGATACGGACAAGAAGAGGCTAATGAAAACATTGTTGCGGCAAGCGGTGTGCGCTTTGGAATGTAAATCAAAATCAATTGTTGGTGGACACATCGATGACATCGAAAGATTAATGAAAGGCACAACAAATGAATATCTTTTAAATTCCGGTAACAAATATCAATTCGTGGCAATACTTTTCATACAATTTATTAATTCAATTCATGAATTTTTCTAGTTGCTGATTTAAAATCTAAATGTCTACAGATGAAGGATGAACCACCGGAGGTGAAGCAATTAGATATACCAAAGGAGAAATTAGTGATTACGTAAATCTATTTTTCTAATTTCAGTTTCAGTATTTATCTCTTCTCTTTTAAACTTCGTGGATAGGTGGAAGGGACTCATTAATCTTGGTCCTATTAGTTCAAAGTTCTTTAATATATAACAAATTGTTTGATCCGAACGGTTAACATGCAAACCGTGCATGTTTTTATATAAATTGTTAACCACACAGTTACAAGTTCATAGTGGTACCTTGATAGGCACAATTGTTTAAGGCCTACAATTCCTGGTTGGAGGTTTTTTTTTTTTAAATATTTTAGAAGTCAGAGATTTTTTAAATGTCTTTCCAGCTGTTTTAATACCCTGTTTTAATAGATGTCTAGAAAATTATACGATAATCGTTTCCATAGTCTACTAGGCATCCAGAGAATATCTTTTTAGGGATCAATTTTCTATATCTGAATATATGTATATATGAGATACCCTCGAGATGTCTAAAGATCTTATACATTTATTCAAGCAACTGGGACGCCCATATAATGCACGAAAGGCTGAAAAAACAAGTTCAAGGTGTTTTCTCAAGGGATTATTTATTTATTATTGAGGCAGTCAGTGGACCAAGTGTCTAAGTAACCAAGAAATTTATACATTGAGGATGCGTTAGATAAGTGTTCATTTCTATGAATCGAAAGATTGATGACTAACGGATAGGGATCGTGATAGGGATCGACCGTAGATAAAGGATGGTCAGACTTACTCACAGAGATAACATCAAGGGAGTTCGTCCAAATTAGATCTAGGATGACGTTTAAAAAATTAGAAATTCGGTTCATCTGATTCAGATCACAACATAGCAACTTGGATGTAAAATCGAATTCTAATTTTGAAGAGTTGCTGGTGGGGAGCAAAATATTCGTATTAACATCACTAGCGATCCACTGGATTCTTGGGAGGTTGAAGTCCCCAGTCAAGATCACATGATCGGAGGTACCAACCATCGTGTTGATCTCCTCAACCACGCAGCAGAAGGACATATCGAGTTGATCCGATGAATTAGGTGGTAAATAAACCGAACAAGTAGTTATATTGTATTTAGGCATAATAACTTTGATCACCACACATTCCAAGTTATTAACTCTAGTAGGATTTAGCTTTATAGAGTGCAGGGAAGACCGTACGGCGATTAATACTCCACCTCCATTGTTCTTCACGCGAGTTAGAGAGCATCTATCACAACGATAGACGGAAAAATCGGAGTAGAAGAGCTGGGAGTCAAAAAGGTTCAGCCAGGTTTCAGTAAGAAAAATTATATCATAGTTGCTACTCGAAACATTTAATGAAAAATTTACGACTATCGTGCGAAGACCACGAACGAACGTTCTGGTAATAAATTGAGAACACTTCACAACCAGGCAGAGCGTTATTTAAGCCATGATAGTATGACCTTATTACTGAACCTTATCTAGTGTACTGCGGTCAATCTAACTGTGAGGTTTTGAGAAAAATATTTATATATATTTATCGGATTTAAAAGATTGTCTTCCCATTTTTTATCCGTCCTTGTCTTATGTACAATTCGGATAAAAATAACTTTAAATTTTGAATGAAGCTTTAATACATAATTTGTTGCCCTTTAAAATGTAGCGGAAAATTGCAGAAGTTCAGAAAATGTCAAGGGAATTCGTTAAAATATCAGGAATCGATAAACTATCAGAATTCCTATTTCGTGTGAAGCAGAAGAATACGGGAAAATGTTTGAACCGCTTAGAAAAGGTTGGGAAATAGTCTGGAAAATCTAAAAATGACGCGATAATGCTGAAAAAGTCGAAAAGTCATAAAATATTATGAGAAAATTAGAGAAGCTGATAAATTATTAGGAAACTTAGAGAGAAAACAAGCAAATTTCGGGCAAAGTCAGAATAAAGGCTGCGAAAATTAGAAAGATGTCGGAAAAAATGGAGAAAGTCCGTAAGCAGTCTGATAAAGATCAAGAACAAGTCTGGGAAATTTAGGAAAATTTGGAATTTTAGTAAAATTTTGATTCGATAAAAGTCGGAAAAAACTCTGAAGAAATATGAAAAATTGTTGGAAAAAGTTCGAGAAAAGATCGGAGAAATATTTTAGAATGGCGCTGGGAGGTTGTTGGCTGGGAATACTAGGCGATATGTTTCAATAAGTCTGGTAGATTTAAGCAGAAAAAACCGGCATAACTTTTAAAAATCAAGATGTTGTCGGGAAAGTTGTAAAAAAGAAACAGAGGAATTCAGTAATATTTGAGAAATAGTCGGGGAATAATCAGCAGAGTCTTAAAAGCTTGGAACCAGGAAAATATCGAATAATAAGTCGGCAAGTCTAGAAAAAAATATGGCGGTATTTCGAGAAGATTCGAATAAAATCGGAAAAAATGAGAGAATATCGGAAAAGTTAGAAGATAATAGGAGAAAAAATCAGTAAAAATCGGGGGAAAGTAGAAACCGTCGAAGACTATTGAACTATTGATGACATGCGACTGAATTTCTGTCAATTTTTCTGCTTTTTTTATACTTTTACTCTCGCATATAAAAGTGGCTTCATTTTTTGGTTCAATATTAGGTCGGCTTGCTTAGAGGGTATAGTACTGTGATAAATAATGTGTCTACCCAAGGAAATCTTCGTAATATGAAACATCCACAGTATTCATGTAGCTTAATGTATTCAATTTACATCCCAATGTATATTATGAATATTTAAATGGGTCCTAGCCCCCCGCCCTCCTCACTCCCTTGTAATCGTCTCTGACTAATCTAGTAACAGACCCACAAAATATTTAAACTTTAGTTTACCCAGATTAGTTGTATTATTTTGTACTATTTTCTCTTCTAGCAAAGTGTCGCCGGATAATGGCCGTTATATGGTTGCCGGTGAAAATATAAAAGCAGGTGAAGCTATAATGATCGATCAAGCATTTGCTTTCATTCCCGTTAATAGACAATGCGAGCAATGTCACAATTGTGGACAATTCCTTTCCGATATTAACTATCCATGCCACAAATGTGACCATGCAGTTTATTGTAAATATGATTGCCTAAAACAGCATACTTTTATACATTCATACGAGTGCCCTGGTTACAATATCAATTTATGGTTTAACATTGGCATCGCTCATTTGGCCATGAGAACATTTTTGTGCGGATATTCGTGTACATTAAAGTCGATTATTGATAAGGAGGATTCACTTGATGATCCATTAGCTGTATGGAATAAATTGTTAACTACCGAAAGGTTCGTGTATTCCGATGTATTCAATTTGGTAACGAATTTTGATAAAATGGATTGCGATGATTATTTACGATATTCGCTCGTAAGTATTACTTGGGGTACGGTTCCTATACAATTTATATTCGATTGTTATTTTAAATTTTCAGACAGCTGTTATGCTTGTCGAATACCTCGAACGGTTCACAGGTTTATTTGAAGAAAGTTCATTAAAAAATTCTAAAGCTTACCGGGTACTTGCTGGAGCAATAATTCTCCGACATATCGGACAATTGGTAAATATTCTAAAATATATAATTTATCAGATTCCATGACACACGAGAAATATTTGATTGTTTTAGGTCTGCAATGGTCACGGGATCAGTAGTTTTGATACAAATAAGATTGTCAACAATTGGTCAATGTCAATTGGAAAATTGAATTTATTACTAAAAACGGGTCGTCAAATGACTGGTATTTTTCCGAAGATCAGTTTACTGAATCATTCATGTTGCCCGAATATCTATAATATTTTTAACGGTAACACGATAACTATATATGCGACCAGAAATATTAATGAGGGCGATGAAATTTTAAACTGCTATGGGCCAAATTATAAATTATTGAGTACGCCGGAGCGTCGAAATGAGTTGTTGAAGCAATATTGCTTCCTATGTAAATGTAGTGCATGCGAAGCGGATGATGTAAGTTGGACTTAATGAATATAATTTCTGATTTGTCAATCGAGCTAGTTTATTGCCTCGCTGTGAAATTCCCTTAAACAAAGAAGATTTCACTGTTGATTTTGATTATCTTATATCGAGTTTGTTTGACCTAAACTATTCTACGCTATTCTCCACTTTCTATTTGCATCTCTTTCTATCTAATGTTAAATTGTATTGATGTCTCTTACATTCGTGCAGAGAATACACCGGTTGAAGTAAATCGAACTCGACATTAGTCTCCTTTCTTAGAATCTTTGAGGAAAATTGAGACATTTTTCAAAATTAAAAAGAAAATTGATTTAAATGGAATAACATCACGGTAATAGTCAAACTTAATAAAACGAGAAATGTTCATAAATCCATAAAAATTAGGAAATTCGATAAATGAACATTTAAGTAAAATCGGGAATTGCTGAGAAGATGTCCAATTTTTTGTTTAATTTTAGATTCTCACAAAATATCATAATTTTAACGAAATTTGTGAATTTTTATGAATTCCGATCTCGAGAAAATTTCCCGATATTAATTTCGAATTTAATTATTTCGAAATTTCGTATTTTTCATGATTTCTACGAAATTTCTAAAAATTCACAAGATTTTCAGAGATTCATAATAATTTCATGTAAAAGGCCTCTAGCTGTTTCTATATCTATGATTATCAGATCCGATTATTCTACAAATCTTCATATGTAGTATACGTGGAAAGAGGACTAGATATTTAATTATTTTTTTTACAGTATGAACCGGCCACTTTCATTTGTTCGAATAAAAAATGTCAACACAAAATTATTCTTAATTCCGGGAATACTTATTGGTTTACAAAATCAAATTCCCATCCAGACATTTTATGTAAAGATTGTGGAACCGTATTTAATTTCAAATGGCATAAGGAATTCAAAAAACAAACAGATCGTTTAAGCAGTCTTACTAAGCCAGATGACATAAGGAGAGGATGTTGTAAAATTCTTGATTTGTATGATCAGGCGGCGGAGCTAATGAGTTCGGAAAATGTGTTGAAAATCCTAATATTATCGATTATGTTGTCGAAACTGCAAACAATTGATTGTTAGTATCGCCTTAAAATTTATTATTATAAATTATTAATTTCCCTTTTTTAGTTGTTAAGTTACAGGAGTGGAATTTGCATGATCGATTTTATAAAGTGTGCAAGGAGGCAACAGAGATTTCTATTAATATTTTTGGATACTACAGTGCTGAGTATATTGTTGTCGCATCGCAGTTACTAGATTTGATGGCTGTAAGGCGTTTGTTTAATAAAGATTTCCATTTATCGAATTCAAACAGTCTAGCTTCGGAAACATTAAATGATTTAAGTGCCTTGATAAAGCCATCGATGTCTTATTTACCTGATGAAATTCGAAAAATATTTCAACGTTATATGGATGAATTTATTACATCGAACAGGAGCGATTTGCAAGTATTTATGGGAATCTCATTTTAAAATGGCAATTTATTTTTATTAAAACAAAGTTTATTTAATCAAATTAAATCACATCAATTTGATTTATTTATCATCATTTATTTGAATAAAAATTTAAATTTAACGAATAACTATACTTTATAATCAGTAAAGGGTGAAAGAGTAGTACTCGTAACAGTTTGTAGTAAGAAATCCTCAAATTCACCTAATTGTAATACATTGAAATGTTCCGCAATTCTAAGTTGAGCTAACTCAAAATTTTAGTTTTCTAGAATGTAGTGAATTCTTCTATTTTAATAATATTAGAAAATATTAAATGGAATAAGAATTTAGTAATTCTTTCTAGAATTTTGTGATTGATTTCTAAATTGACAATTGATTAGAAAATATTGGATTAGGACAGAGTTGGTAACAAAAATAGTCGGGAATTTCCTTATCATTTCGCTAGGAGGATAACTTCATATAAATTATATCTAAAAAACGGGTTTATAACTAACTTTACTTAAATCGATATTTTGAAACCATGAAATTTCTTCGAAAACGTTATATTTTCATAAAAATCATATTTCCATAATTTAATTAAGAAATCGAGAAAATTTCATGGAAATTGGAAATTTTCGTAGAAATCAAGAAACTAGATTAACCAATAGACTTAAATAAAGATAAAACCAGTAAACTTTATAAAAAATTGAAATTCATGAAGATCAGAAAATTTTATGAACATCTGAATCCATGGACGTCGTCGAGGAAGCCAGAGCAGATGGGAGGAGTGGAACGAAATGGGCGGAGCCCAGAACAGACTAAGATAGCGGAGATTTGTTGATGCCTTATGTTCCCGCGAGGAATAAAAGACAAGATGAATCCATGGACAACCTAAATTAGACAATTTCGAGTGCATCTGAAAATTGTATGAATTCGAAAATTTCGAAAATATATATCGGAAAATAAATTTTAGGCATTCATAGTTTTGTTTATTCTGAAAATTAACGTATTTGTTTTGAAAGTTAAAATTTGAATTTAATTAAATAATTTGTCATTCATTATATGACAATACGGGTACTCTCATATCGCGGGTTCCTATAACGCGGTTTAGGGGATTCTACTGTCTGTAATACAACCCGGCCAATCCGAAAAAAGACAAGTGGGCGATTTTAGGACATCCCTAAACCTGTTCTTTTGTAACATGGAGGAAAATCTTTATATTCATTTCAAAAATATATAATAAATTTCAATAACAATTAATATATGTAGGTAGTAACGTGATTATTATTCAAATTAATTTTCTTTAATTATTTGCGGCTTGAAATTTAATTCCGATGCGCGTGCAAAGCTTTCTACATACAATGGTAGACGTTGAGTTAACCGGAAACACCAATGATCCTTAATTTGGCGACATAAATTCAAATCAACATCAGCTATCAATAAACCATCTCGATGTCGAGAAAGTCCCTGGAAAATTTTAGTATAATATAATGATTGATCTCTTAATTTCTTCATAATAATTTTACCGGAGTTCTACTTCCATCTGGTGCTGCAACATACGATGAACCATAAAATGGTCCACATTCCTTATGCGGTGGCTTTCCATCGCCTGATGTAAATTCATTTGGATACAATTCTGTTCCAACGCGATTTATTGCCACCGTATAGTAGTTATTGGCAATTGCTGCGTTACGAGCTTCAATCCCCCATAATGGTTCACTTAAGTCTCCAATCTAAAAAAGGAACAGTTATAGTTTGAATTTGATAATTTGAATGTTCAAATAACCGTAGCTGATGGATTGAATACAATTTCCGCCCCATTCAGACCGAACATCATCCAATTTTGTGGATGATGACGTCCATAACAGATGTTCACGGCAATTTTACCAAATTCGGTATCGAATACAGGATGTCCTGTATTTCCTTCGAAGTAATATGTGGATTCATTGAAATCACCAACTCTGGGTATATGATTTTTTCGATGTTTCCCCATGTAATTACCATGATTTGATATTACAACGGCCGTATTCCATATAGTGTCTCCATGGTCCTCATCTCGCTCCAAAATCGGGGATATAATAACCATATTATATTCCTTAGCGAGCTATAAATACAACTGAAAACTTTAAGTAAATATACTTTTAATTAAGTTGACGTAAATTACTTCTTTAATAAATTTCGTTGTAGGTCCACTTTCAGCAGACTCAGCAAATTCACACCAAGGATGCTTTTCGCGAGTACAAAATACAAATGGCATAGCTGAATAAAAAAAAATGGTAATTAAATTAAATTTATTAATTACGAATTAGCTTAAAAATAATCTTACGCCAGGCTTCCTGTAAGCATAGGACATTGACATTAGATTCAGCTGCACATTTAATCATATGTCCAACCTTCTCATAAATAGCTTCACGCTGAACGTTTAACGGGGCTGTAGTTGGTTCGACGATGCTATTTTGTATAGCTGCTATCTGTGAAATATAGCGAACAGTTACAGAAGTATAGAAAAACTATCAATTCAATATAACTTTCTTACCCTAACATTCCTTTGTTTTCTTAAAGTCTCTGGCTTTGCGGTAACAAAATATCCAGCTAGTTCAAATCCATGTTCTTTGGCAATTTTTGTTGAAGATGAATCTAGATTAATTACTTGACTAGAAGAAAATATTTAAATTTAAAAAATATATCTCAATTTTAATATAAAAAAAACGTTATAAAAAAAAACCGGGAATTGTATCCATCTGTCGACAGTTTCATAACTAACGTTCTAATTAAATAGTTCAATAGTTTGTGGTTCATCTGTTGATATTGAATAAAACGTCAGATTTAATTGATATGCAGGGGGGGGGGGGGTCTATTACAATGCATTGGCATTGGTGCATTGTTTTTATTATCGTTACTAGATAAATTCTTTTACAATATAAATTCACTAGTGGCTTATCAGTTAATCTATAAGTTCTAGCAATAAAATTATATCTGGAATGGCAATATTTACTTTAATAGAGGTGACCGCTGTATACATTTAAATCTAATTAAATTATTAATCAGTAAGTTTTGTACCTTTAGTTATCTTGATTATGTTATTTTTCTGAGATAACTGTTTACTTAATTTAATAGGCTAATTATATTGCTACAAATACTCACTCATCGCTACGCCCATAAAGTATTCGCTTAACTTCTGCCAACTCTTCTTCTGGAATGTATTTATTTAGACACTCCTCCAGACTATTTAGGTCAAAATTCTTCTTAGCCATGATAGTAATTTATTAAAATAAATTAAATATTTTTTTTCAACTGGCACTATTATATATAAGTGTTTCTCGATGAACTTGATTTGGAAGACTGGTCGACTGTCATACATTTTCTGTGTGTATGGTGTAGTGTATCTGGATGCTGATAATCTATTTTTATTTTCTTATCAATTTTTATGAAGTGGTAGTTGTGATAACCAGTGTAAGAAACCAGATAAATGGATATTTCGTTTCTTAAAAATTAGCTTGAACTTGTAAATGTAATCAATCGATTAAAAATTAGATTCCAAATTTTATAAAAAAAAATTATTTCAAGCATTCAATGAGCTTTCGAGATTTTTAAATATTTACTTTGGAAAAAGTTAAAATTTCGTTAACGGACCATCAATAGAAAATATATATTAAGACGGAAAAAATTAAGTTCAAGGCTTAGAGCTTTCGTTGGGCTTTTACTTTGTATAAACTTTCAGCGACAATTCCATAATTGATTTAAATTTAATGAATCGGATAAAAATTTGATTTCAAGTGATATAATTTAATTTTAAATTTAAGCTTTCAATGGGCTTTCGAAATTGTTGAAGCTTTTTTTAGGGAAAATTTAAAATATCTGTAAAAGATCGGTATCTAGATAGCAAATAGAATTTAAACCATACAAATAAAGTTCGGAAAATAAAGCTTACTGGGAGCTTTTAAGTTTTCGCAGAGCTTTTGTACGAAATATTTAATTCTGATATTTTTCTATTTTTCCACAATTAATATACAATACAAGCAAACTATTTGTATCCGAAGAAAATTATTTTGAATTTTCCCCTTAATTTTCTCTTATCCCCATTTCCCGATTGTGATGTCCCGAATTTTTGCCACATTTTCTGTGAAATTTTAATAGATTTTATCCGTTTTTTTTTTAATATTGTCCCAATTTATTTCCCATCATTTACCAGTTTCTCTAAATTTTTTTTAAGGACTTTTTTCTACTTTTCCGGCTATTTCTGAACTGTCTTCGACTTTTTCTTTTCGATGATTGATGAATTTTTCCAAGGCTCCTCCGCTACCGAGTTTCTCTGGTCTTGTCCCTTTAACTCAAATTTGTCTTTTTTTTCTGACATTTTTTTGATTTTCAAGCTTTTTTATCCTCAATATTCCAGAAAATCTTTGGAAAAAAAAGCGAAAAAGTTGAAAAATTCAGAAAATTGGGCATGTACCGAGAAAGGCAGTAATAGTTGTTAAAAATTTAGAATAAAATTGGCTGAGTTCCAAAATTGAAGGGAAACTCTAGAAGAAAAATCAAGACAAGAGTATGAAGGGTAAATAAAAATGAGTAAATTCGGGGAAAGCCATCTCAAAGTCAGATCAAGTCATGGTTGAATTAAATAAAATTATTTCCCATTAACCTAGTTGAATCTCAAGAAAGACACAATATCTTAAGTCTATCTAAGATAATATAAAGATATAATAAATCTCCATCTTTATGGTTAAGTCATCAAAAGTATGGTAGGAAAAAAGTTAAGCATTCGGGAAAATTATTTTAATAAAAAGTTCGAAAAAGTCCTGAAAATGGTAGTAAATTTTATGAAAAAATTTTGAAACTTTAGAGATTACCTGAGAGAGGAAAAAAAGGAAAAATCGGGTGTGTTTTTTCAAATTGAAAACCAAGGACACGGTTTGGAATTTCCCAATAAAAAAATTAATTTTTCAATTAAATTGAATTCAAAACCAAAGAAATTTAATTCTGTTTTATTTCAGATTTATTTTCTCCCATCCAATCTGTTAATTAAATAAATATAATTAATTAATTACAATAATATATAATAATTTATTTTCAAATTTCATTACTTGGTACTAGAACTAGGTACAACTTTTCTACAAAAAAAATTTGCGTCTGTAGACTTTTTTGTGGACCATTTATATTTAGTATTTGGTAACTTGGACTTTCTGTATACCGAACTGTATTCCATAAATATAAGAATTTTGTAGCTCAATTTGCTCTAAATTTATTGAAGTGAAAATAATGGACATTCATTGATTCAATTTGAAGTGGGTATAATTTGAAACAATCCGTATTTTGCATCTACTCAAATACGTTTTCACCATCATCCTCTCACGAAAAATCGAGAAATGAAGCTTTACTTTTCCTGCCGTTCCTGATTTATCTCGACTTTTCCCTGACTCTTACCGATATTTCATATCCCAAATTTGTCAAATTCTTACAGGAATATTAGGATAATTTTGAAACTCGGTGAAACTGACGATTGATATTCATATCCAGAAAATTTAGAAATTGACTATTTTCGTAGGAAATTTAGAAGATTTTATGGGAAAGATTAAACAAAATCTAAAAATGACGTGAAACATGTATGAGCTTTTTGAAAATCGGAGATCAAAATTTAATATAAATAGCAAGATTTCTTAACGGCAAATTTTATGAAAATTTGGAATTTCAATCAAAATTGAAACCTTTTTTGAAAATCCGAAAATGTTATAAAAATTTTAAAATTTCTTCAAAATCATGAGATTTCATGAGTATCAAATTATTTCTTGAAAATCAGAACATTTCTTCAATAGAAACTTTAATAACAATCGGAAAAGTAAATTAAAATTGGGAAATTTTTAACTTTCTCAATTTTAAAAAATTCGGAAATTTTATTAAAGCCGTTCGATTTCTAAAAATTGAAAAATTTTACAAAATTCGAAAATCGTCACAAAAATGGATAAATTTCATTAATTTGGAATTCTATAATGTATGGAAAATTTTTTGAAAATTGAAATTTTATGTTTTAATTGAAAAATATCTTGAAAATAGTGATACTTCATCAAAATTGGAAAATTTCATTAAATCCAGAAGATTTCGTCAATTTAAGAAATATAACGACATTTTTAGATATTTTTAGAATTTTTTTTAATCCGGTATTTGTTTTAAATATTTTTAGACTGAAATAGTTTTAAAAAAATATTAAAATAAATTTTAATTTTATTGTTACTTCGATTTTACATTTTACCCATCGTGACCGGTCCCTGTAATACACGCCCGGAATTTCTCTAACTTTCGCAAATGCCAATATATTAATTCAATTCGATTCAATAAATTAATAAAGTTCCTGAAATTAAATTGGAAGGATTAAATTTTACAGAAAAAAATACAAATTGGTGACAATGGCGGAATGCGATACATCACAGCTCATATGAGCAAGACGATCCATTGACCATAAGTATGTAGGAATTTCAAAAAAACAATTTCAATAAATTTAATTTAAGTAATGTAATGTAATTACTCAATTCACTATTTACTGCATTATTAAATTCATTATTCAATTTAAATACAAAAAATTTAATATTACAAGCTAATCGTTGATTTTCCAAAAATTACCAATTATTCGAGTAGAAATGATTGAATTTCTTAAAACTCGATTTTTGAAGTCGCTTTGAAAATGTAAATTGTTATATAACCCCTTAAGGCAGGGGTTTCAAAACTTTTCCTGCCTGCGCCCCCCCCCCGCCTTTTTGGCTGAAACAATAGAGGCGCCCCCCTACCGAAAGTTTTAAAATATGCTCAGCGATATTTCGATAACATTATGCGCCAAAATAAAAAAGAAATCTCTGTGATGTAAGATACCATTATATACTTTTCATATATACTTTAATGCAATAAGCACGAAAATGGCAATAAACATTTTTTTGTATTCATAGAATTTCGAGATGTGAATTTTTGAACATTTTTCAGAGGTAGTCTCACATATTTGAACATATCTCGGGTTAGACTTGATCTATACGGTTAAGTAAGATATCATATTAAAGGTAATTAAATTACATACAAATTCTTTTCACCAACTTTGTCAGTCCGCTCAGTAATTTCGCTACAATTGAAGAAATGCCGAAAAGTCAATTTTTGCTCTCACAATTAAAATCGGAAATTCACTAAATTGACGAGAAAAAGTATCGAGAAAGTCAAAAAATACTCAGTTTATCACTTAATCACGTATAATGGAAACATTTTAAATTACTTTCTAAATAAAAATGGGAAATAACTGTCAATTTTGAAGTTAGCTTTCAATAAGCTTTCGAGACTTTGGAAGTTTATTTTGAGAAAATGTGAAATTTTATTAACGAATCGGTATCAGGATAGAAAATAGATTTTAGGACATACAAAATTAGGTTCAAGACTTAAAGATTTCTTAGAGCTTGTAATGGTTTCAGAAAGCTTTTAGCAAATATTTCAAATTTATTTTCAATTTAATAAACCGGATAAAAATTGGATTTAAATTTTAAGCTTTCAATAAGCTGTCGAGACTTTAGAAGTTTTTTTTTTGAGCAAATGTGAAATTTCATTAGGGGTCGTTATCTGGATAAAAAATAGATTTAAAAACGTACAAATTTAGGTTCAGAACTTAAAGCTTTCATTGAACTTAAAATGGTTTGGGAAAGTTTTTGTGCAAAATCTTCATATATCATTTGAATTTAATGAATCGGATTAAAATTTTA
>JANTOP010014295.1:0-14441 GCA_027564815.1 Symmerus nobilis | reverse complement strand
AATTAAGACCAAATACCCCCCAACGAATCTTGGGGGAGGCCTATGTTCAGCAGTGGACTTCAACAGGCTGATTGCCATTATTAAGATAATTGTTTCGGCATCTGCTTTCGAACCTGAAACCATCAGAGTTTGGAGAAGGCCAGTTTGCGTAATCGAGAACCCGAGCATACAAAGTACAAAGTATTAAAAGAAGGTTTGTGGAAGATTTGTTGCAGATTTTGAGAAGAACAATTGTTATATTTTGCGCCACGATAATGTGCTATATCATAAATCGATCTTTGTACGCTAATTTTTAACTAAAAACTATAAAAGTATGACTTCGATGAAGCACCGTATTTGTCAGATGTGGCACTGTGTTTTTTTTTGTTCCCCAAATTCAAATTATCATTTTGAGGAAGTCGCTTTGAGTCCATTGAAATTATAAATGTAAAATCAATTCATAATACAAACCTAAAAATTGCCGTTTTGTGGTTGAAACACGTCTTCGTGATGATATCAATAATTTAATATGAAATTAATTTGCTCGAATTAAGAGAAATTTCTTAATTAAGAAATTAATTAATCATTTCTTAAGAAATTCATTTTCTCCAATTATGGAATTAGACGAAATTTTATTATCCAATTTTTACGAATTAATTTTTGTAAAATCAATATTGAAATAAGGTTCGAAACAAAATTGAATAATCGAATGCTAGTGCTATGTATCGAGCGTACTTCCCGGGAATTTCAGTAATTTTATCACTTCCGGATACCGGGATTAGACCTCATATTTCCTGAGATTTTAGGATCAAAATGAAAGTAAAATAATTGAGTCTAATTTTAATCTGCGGTGTATTATATTGTGCAATTGTACATATTTTGAAATTTTAAAAATTGTTTACTTTATTCATAATAGTTAATTATTAATTGTTATATAAATAATTATTTGGACGAGTATATCGCAAAATTACAACAACTATTAAACGTTCTACATCCTTTAAAATTGACTGGTGTAGGCATTAAGTCGAAGCCATGCAAAATTAATCTCGAATGAAGGTAGATATTTGGCATAACTCTAGAAATAAAGAATGTGCACCAATATCGTCGAAAATTGTAATATTGATAACTGCAAGATTTCAAAACAATTTATTGATTATTCGGGTTCAATACTTCTCCATTCCCGTTCAGAATTCAAATTTGACGACTTAAATTGCCAATTATAGACGAAGCAATTAATATTGAATTGTATTCGTCTGAATTGAAATTCGAATAGCGTTACTCCGTGGCAAACTTTTCGTTACCACCGTGGCAATTTCAACGATAAATTGCTGTGAAAGTAAGACACCAGCAGGTGCATGCAGTCTAATGCACAGAAGGCGCAGAGCACACTTTGAATATCAACAAAATCGTAACAAATTTGTAACGACAAAACAAACGAGAAATGCTACAAAAAAAGTCTCGAAATCTGGCCTATGGTCGTCCACCTATGGGGATTCTTCCCATCAGTGGAAGATATGTGGTACTTGGAGTCTAGTTTTCGTAGATCTATATTCTCCATCGAGGTGGAGGTATCGTATTGGATAAGAGTTTATATGCTTTGAAATATGTATTCGTTTTATACGCTTGAAAATCTATTTTCTATCCCAATAATTTAACGTTATTGAATTTTAAAATTGTCTGAAATGAGCTTTAAGGAATTTCCAAAAGCTTACCGAAAGCTTTTAATTAAAATATAATTTCATAATATATTTTCAAATCTATTTTATCTCCCAATAAATAAACTTAAATGAAATCGGAATTTTTCATTGAAAAGCCTTACGAAAGCTTTAATGAATGGAATTGCATTGAAGGCAAATTATCATGAAGGCATTCATAGTCTTTCTTGAAAAATTCATCTATCGGTCTGAAATTTTGAAAAATATAAGCTTTCAAGAGATTTCGACATTTTTTTTTGAAGCATTTTCTGTGGGAAAATTTGAAATTTCGTGAAAAGACTTGTATTGGATATCTGAATAGAAAGTAGATTTTAAAACTTTAAAAACTAAGTTCGAAACGTTCATATTTTATCGAAATTTAATAAATGGAATTAAAATTAGATTCCAAATTATATAAAATGACATTTGATATTAAGCTTTCAATGAGCATTCGATATTTTTAAAGCGTTTTTTTGGAAAAATTTGATATTTTGTTAAAGAATCATTATCTGCATAAATAACAGATTTTTAAACGTGAAAAATTAAGTTCGAAACTTAGAGCTTTCGTTGCGATTTTAATATTTTGGATAAGCTTTTTCGGAAAATTACAAATTATATAAAATCGCATTTTAATTTTAAGCTTTCAATGAGCTTTCAAGATTTTGGTATTTTTTTTTATGGGAAATTTGAAATGTCGTTAAACGTTCGTTATATGGATAGAAAATAGATTTTATAACGTAAAAATAAGGTTGGGAAAAAAGCTTTCTGGGTTTTGCAGAGCTTTCGTACGGAATGTTTAATTTTGATATTTTTCTGTATTTCCTTAACTAATTTATAAACTTCGTGCATCATTACATTTTTTTGGATTCAAAGAAAACTATCGGGAAATCCGGATCAAATGGCGCGTAGTCCGATATTCAAATTTCTTGGTGCGAGGATTTATGAATATTTGATTTTTCTTATAATTAGATAAATTTCACTTTTTCCGAGATACTTAATTTTTATATTTTTCGGCATGGACAGAAAGAAGTCATAAAATTCCGCACACCTTATAGAGATGTTGACCGCACACCACTGGACATTGCTAATGCATATTTTTTATATTAAATCAGGCCCCAGCCCTTTCATATCAATTGCATACAAATTTTTTGTATCATATACCTGCCTTTACCTCGCACCCTCCTTTTACTCAAAATAACAATTAAAAACCGGTTACGAGAGTATACGAGAGAGAATGGTTCAGTAGCGACGTAATAAATGATTAACATGAATAAATTTTTCATTTAACTGTTAATGCAAAATTCTACTGCTTTGAGTAAGGAACATACGTCACAATAAGCACAAAATGAAACAGGGTTTCACGACATATGGGAATGCCCTAGTTTATGCAATATAAGATATAGAGTTACTGGCCTATGGTTCATTAACTGTCAGGAGGCACGCAAACTTAAGGTTACGATGATTCTGGCAATCTTGGCTAGGATGAAACCCGAGAGTGACCGTGTAGATTCAGAAATGATGAATGGGTATGTACAACGGACCATAGTGTCTAGGTACCAGGGGTCTAGCACTACAGCGCGGGGTCCCAACCCGAACTGATCTGATCTGATCTGAATCCTCAAAAGTAAATCTGTCCGCTGTGTTACTCCGTGACGACTTCATATACAAAAAATAAATAATGAATGCATTCGTCCAATACTCGGAAAATTTTGTGTATAAGAGTCTGCAAGCTCTTATACGTCTCTGAAAATGAAATGTACAAGTATAACCTGATTATACAATTGTTTCATGTCGATAAATAGCATTTAAGAGTGTGCTTTGTCAAATCCGTGAGTTTGAAATGAACCAACATCATAGTGTTCAAATATTATAAAATTATAATGGCATTTATTATATAATAAAATTACTATTATTAAAAAAATCCCGGGAATTTGCCCACTCTAGTTGTGTGGTGCTGTTGCCACACTGAATAGAACTCAAATTCAAAACGAAAGCAGACTGAATTTCAATAAATTGTAGAAATAAATTGAAAACGAGTGGCACGAGATTCACACTTTCATAAATTTGGGTTCAAAGTCCAACATAACTATCCGAATGAACTTTTATTTTTAAAAAGCAGAGAATAAGTTGTAATTCCATAAAAAAAATTCCATACGCAGGAACTAGAAATCATTATAAACGTAGAAGGGTGTTTCCACGAAAACTAACCCCTGCTTAATGAGAAAGAAAGTGTCTAATTCAACTTAATTATAACAACCTATTATTCCTGAATCATCAAATGTTTGAAATCAAACATTTTATTCAAGAATTTGATGTAATAAATCGTTAAAATCTTATCTTGTCACGACCGTTAAATTTTAAAGAAATTTTTGTAAATTAATTATGACGAAATTCTTGCTGCTATAATGCCTTTTATTTGAGATCATTCTTCTACTTTCACGTCAAAAACTATTGACAAATACATTCATTCAAAATTTTACAATACAAAGATGAGAGATGAAAGTGATCAGAGTTGCAAATTTCTACAGTCGCGACCGTTACACATTTTTACCCTGGAATTCCTTCAGATAGGGTGGCTTTTTAAAGATTTTAGCTCAGATAAAATTATAATTTTTTAAAGAATTTTTCAAAAAAGATCTGCCATGATTTCATTATTGCTCGAATTACATTCAAAAACATCGTGTAAATGTCGCGACCGATACAAATGGAATCACCCAGAAGTTAGATTCCAAGTTTGGATTTATTCTCCGTAGATGGCGACATGAAGTTCCTCTGCTAAAAGAAGTATCCTGCATATTTATTATATAAAAAGGTTGCGCAGCACTGAGTAGTAGATATCTCCATTGTTAATATAAAATGATTCGATACAATGAATTATATGATTTATTGAAGATAAAAAGCGGGTATAGGTCCAACTGATTTTATTTTCGGTGATAGAGGGGAGAAAAATAAAACATTTTTTATTATAAAATATTAAATGTGACTAATCGCGAGTCGCAATGTCGCAATATACCAAAGATTTACCAACACTTCTTTATTATACGCTAATAAATTAATTAGTTTAATAAATTTTATTCTGATTCTTTTAATTATGTGAATTTTTGTACTGTGATCGATATTTCGTCTCCAAATTGTTTCCAATTATCCTGACAAATAAAAGGGGTCGATTAGCATTGAAAATGATATAATGCCGGTGCAGACCAACTGTGTTAATACACGTGTACTAATATTGTAACTTTTATTCAAATTTAAATTTATTAAACTAACGTAAAGAAAAATATATGTAATTATTTTAATAATATATCAAAGATATTTAAAGGAAACAACTTACAACCGAAAAATTTTCGGAATTAATTGAAGGCTTTTAAGTACATATAAATGTAATATTTCCTAAGTTGTTCAATAAAGTTATACAAAATCATAGGATATAAAACATTTATTATGGCGTAGATAATAATGAACATTTAACTGTATATTTTATCATAATGACAATGAGATAGGAGATACATTTGCGCAGATGTTTGCTCTATTTACTGTTACTTTCAATTTCAAGAGAAAAATAAAAATAAAATAAAAAATAAAAACACCGGCATATTACATAATTATCTAATTTTAATATTTAATGAATTTTATACCAGCTGTTCGCCCATATTTGGATGAAATTTTTAACAAACAATTACCGGAAGCGGACATATTTTCTTTTGCAAATAATCGATTACTTTAAAAAATTCACTGTACCAAATTCAATTAAGCTCACCCAATGCCTTCATGTACTCATCAAATCCTTCTGATTTTTCCAATTTGTATTTTACTCCTTCCCATGATGCCATTTTTTTGTATTTCGAATTTGCCGGTAATTTCTCAATTAAAAAATCTAATGAAAAATAAAATTGTAATTAAAAAATAGTAATTTCATTAGTTAACAGTTAGGATCGCACTAATCGAAATAGAACACCAAGCGAATAAAACTATTCCGATACTCACAATTTTAGGGAATAATAAATGCCGGTCACTAAATTTTAGTATAGTAAACGAGACGACAACCGGAGGATTTGAACTGGACAAATACAATGCTGTACTTCCATAGGTTGTTACTTTTATTTATACACTCTTGACTACACCCTATATTGAAGTAAATTATATATTTGAAATGTATTATCTATTGTACGAGTATATTATGTAAATTTTTTATACATCAATTTAACCTATATGGTCGGTGAAATGTATGGAATCGGTTTATATTATAGACGAGGCGTTCAATTTTAACAACGGAGACCTATTTAAATTATTATCACGGGAGAAGGGTAAATCAATAAGGGCGAAACAGGATAACCAAGATCAAAAATGTACGGTATTAAAAAGATGAACAATAGAAATAAGCAGGAATTGAAAGTCATCTACAAAAAAGTAACAACAATTCTTTAAACCCCACTCCCCTTTTTTAATAATTTTAAATTATTTAGGGAGCAATTCAGCAACGTTTAGTTTAATTTCCTGTTACGATTAGTTTAGATTCATATAAATTATTTACTAAAAGGTTTGCCTCAAATGGTATTCAGTAAACAAACATATTTAAAAGCTCAGTCTAATTAAAAACCGTTGTTTTGTTGAAAGACCCAATTTGCAATTAACAGTGAATATTGGAATGGATATTTCGTAAACCAACAGATATGCTTACTGAATATCATTTGTGGTGAAATATGATAAATTAAACAAAACGAGCTTTAAAAGAATTGCAGAATTGCCCCATTAATGTGTTAATTATTGTTGCTTTCTGGCGAAGTTAAATGGTTGTTTATTGTGTCCTTGTACTTGTATTTATGTATGTTTGTTTATTCGTATGGTATATATATACAAAAAGGCAAAGCTTTATAAAAAGTATAATTAGCAGTAAAAGTAAGAGTAATAAAACAATCAGATAATTATGATAATAGCAATAAATTAAAATTGAATAATACAAAGTATTACAACAATGACAATTGGCAATACAGCCTAGTAAATGACAGATACATCAGTGTGTGCGAACATGATCAATTGCCATTCACGCTAAAAACATGGCGCCGCATCCAGAGCACAATTAAGAGAAGTATAACTCGCCACTTCAGCCAAAATATTCAAATACGAGCAACATACCAGCGCCATTTATAGGAATCGTAAGAGCCCTGTTAGAGCTAAACGCAATTTATTCATGCTTCGCAACATTCGACAGATCAAACACCCACCAAACATGCATAGCCAATTGAAATATTTGTGCAAATAATTTATGAAAATAAGAGACCCGTTATGACGAAGAGAACCGTATATAAATGGAATACGATTCCATTCAACAATCCTACTAACAAAAAAAGATTTAGCCATAGCTCCTGAATGTATTGGCAAAATGATATGACCAGTTCGACTTGAGCTACTGAATTGCAATTTATCGTATAGGTAAGCACGTAGTTTAGTTGCAATCAATTTATATAGAAAAATAAGAGACCGGAGTTTGAAGAACTCAGTTAAGTTGCAGCCTAGTATTTTCTGAGAGAGTTTAGACGTTCCGCGCCATCGATTCAAGTTAAACACGAAACGAACGCACAAATTAAAAGCACGTAATAGAATTCCCTTAGAATTACATTGTAAAGCCGCCGAAAACACTTGATCACAATATGTGAACTGTGGAATTATAAGTTTCTTAACAAGGTGGAGTCGTATAGGCATCGACAACACAGTCCTATGAAGCGACAGACAGCGTAAAATACCGTACACTTTCGAAGATATTAAACTACAATGATCCCTCCAAGACAAATCCGATTTGAGCAGGAGGCCCAAATTTCTAACTGAGTCAGAATATGGAACCACCGATCCATCAATTAAGATGAGCGGTGGTTCCAGAGTAAATTTGGTACGGGAAAACATTATTACTTGTGATTTACTTGCGTTAATGAATAATCTATTCCGATTTGCCCAATTAACGACGGAACGTAGGTCATTATTAACCATATAAACTGAATTATATAAATCAATCGACTTAGTAAACAAATATACCTGTACATCATCAGCGTATAAGTGACATTTACAAAAACTAAGACAGCCTGGCAAATCAATAATAAAAAGTGAGAAAAGTAAAGGACCCAGTACCGATCCCTGGGATACACCACAGTTTACAGGCAAACAAGTAGATATCTGATTTTCCATCTGAATATATAGCGAGCGCCCAGAAAGATAGCTGGAAATTAAGTTAATTTAGAGCACAAGAGATCATGGCTCACTACATTAAATGCTTTTGAAAAATCGATAAGTACCATAATTGTAGCATAGTTATTGTGAAAACCAGGTCGGATCTCGTCAGTAACATGAAGCAGTGTGGAGACTGTAGTGTGCCCAGCACGAAAACCAGATTGAAAACTGTTAAGCATGTTATGATTGTTAAGATGCCGAGTCATTTGCTCTTTGGCAATCATTTCAAAAACTTTATACAAATAAGGAAGTATGCTTATTGGCCTAAAGTCTTTACAGTCGTACGATCTGGTTTTCTTATGAATAGGAAGTACCTTAGCACATTTCCAGAGTTTAGGAATTGAGGAACTAGTAATGTAATTAAAAATATGTAAAATTAAAGGAAGGATAGTTGGCAGGAGCAGTTTAATGAACTGAGGGTGAATGCCATCAAAACCAGTAGCATTAGATTTAATTTTGGATATAGCATAAATAATATAATACTTGTATGACTGGCAGTGTGTTTGATTACAATACCACAGTTACGTAAACTCCGTCAAAGTTCTATAGAGACTTTACTTGTGACATATATAAAGATTTATAACCCAAATAAATCATTATTCAAGAAATGTTGATTTTTTTTTTTATCAAACCAAACACCTACCATTAATATATATGTATAATATGGATATGAATTCTGAAAAGATCAAAATCAACATAATAAGGACAAGTGAGCGAAAAGGACAAACGTGCGCAGCAGCTGAATCATATCATCCGTTCATCCTGTAGGATCCGTGCTCAGCACAGATCATCTGTTGCTATTTTTGTCCATACTATTCTGTACATATGATAACATTATAATAAATTCGGGCAATGGCTGACTAGTTTACTTATTTTGTATCTTCGTATTCGGTTTATAATTGGAAAATTTTATATAAATAGATAAAATTACTGAAAATCGGAAAATCAAAAAAAAAAAAAAAACCGAAATATCGTTAATGGTTTACAAGATTCGTTAGGTATGGTTCAGTTTTATTATGCTCGTTTATCGTCCTATTCGATCAGTATAGAGTCATTCCATAAATTACCCGCATTTTTAATTTCAAATCCCATAGTTTATTTATTTTCAATTCATATCCCGTCAAACATTTTTGTTCTTTTTATCCATAATGTGTCCGTCATGTATCCTTATGGTCCCATGGATACAGTTTACAGACGCAAGAGTACGTTATGGCTAAAAATACGGATATTGTTTCGGAAAATCCTGGACACATATTGTGTCTAAATGCACATTACGGACGCATGTAACTGCAGGCCCCCAATGGATACAAATATCCAATGTGTGTCCACATGTAACGGCAAGCATAGTATACGGATGAAAATATCCAATGAGAATATGTATCCACATTCCACATTGATGGGTATACGTATTCGTTGTTTGAACTTTTAGAAATACGAATTCTATCTATGTTTAATTCTAAAATTAATACATCAGTATCGTAGTTTACTTCCAAGATATTATGGAGTGCCGGCATAAGACCTATATGAACATATTTTGCAGGACTGATTACTACTTCTTTCTCGAAGTTGGTGTTCCCAACAATTTCTACCTCTGTTTATGTATACATATGTAATAATAATTATAATTATATTGCATCACATTCATCTTTTAATGTTAAAACAAATTCACCAGAAATTCATTCATTTGGGGTACATACGGTGTTCACTAGTTGACCCATGTTTAATTAATTATATTTATTTTATTTAAGAAAATAACAAAAAAAAAATACTAACCTTTTACAAATAATTATTTTTATGTAATATTAACTTTAATGTCAAACAAGAATTAATAAAATTTGCCAAACGCGCACGCCAGGTAGAATCACGAAAATGAAATAAACAAGAAAATTATTAAACCAAACGAACGATCAAAAACAAGTTGGACGCAAGGTTACTAGGGTTTCTGGACTCGACTCGACTCCACTCGGACTCGCCTTTTGATTTCAAATATAAATATATAACTCATAAAAAACTTTACGTGAGTCAAGATTGCTTAATCAGGGTACTTTCCAGCTAAAATAAATATGACATTTACGGAATAGACTACTTTGTAATAGAACTACGCATAACATACCCTCGTGAATTTATACCGCAGAACGTATGAAGCTGTTTTAAAAATGGATGGACTTATTGACTTAACTTATTTTGAACTCATGCGTTTATTACCATTGCCATAGGTATTTGGCCTTAAGACTTAATCCTGCACAAAATCCTGTATCTTAATTTGTATGGATGAAAACTTACTATTGCTCTTTTCTACCATATATTTTATTTTTACCATTACCGAGCTAGGAGAAGCGGCGTTATTTTTTAAATACTGATTTTAAAGGTTCTGTAATAGAAAATTTAAGAGATATATAATATTGAAGAAACTTTCATTTAGTATAAATTAAAGAAAATTGTAAGAATGGGTTATTACGCTATCAATATTTTGTTTCAACTCTTAAGTAAACTCTTGCCTCCATAGTTCCAATCACAAATATACAACAATCATTTGGACATTATTTCTAGAACCAATAACCGTACGTTTACGCCAAATTGTACATTTTCATGAGAGTATTGACGTATTCACGTTATTACGCAGGTGAAATGACAAATATGGGCCAGCAAAATCAAATGGACACACACATTGTATCAGTCGGATAGTGTGACTTAATCATTTTTATCTTAAGTCGGCTAATCTATTATATCCTATATCCAGAGATTTAGCTTAATCAAATTTTTACAGAGTTTCCAATCTATGCGAATTTTTGTTCAAGTTCAAAAATTATTATAATTAATCAAATTTGGATTTATAGCTTTAAGTTTATTGATAAAAAAATCGAGTTATCCTACACAATCTCCGTGAACTTCTTCCACGCCTCGATATAACGGTTTATTATGGAATATTTGGAGTAAACGAAAAATACTTCATATACGAATTGTTTATTGTAGCAATTTGAATAGGGAAAAGAATGCATTTTACATAAATTTATTGAGTCGCTTGGTTTTTTAATTTTTGAAGGGCATTCTCGCCCAAGTGAAGTGAATTTAATCACTAAATTTTAACGTACCCGCAAAATCTACGTGTGTATAAATCGACCGAAAATATTTATGTTAAAGCCGAAAGGTTGCGGTAGATCAATGAAAACCTTCACAGCAATTATTCGTAAACATAATCTTATCCTAAACGTTTAATGAGTTCAGTTAACACAAGAATTTCACCCGACAGACCATGAACAACGTCATACGTTTGTTAATTGGGTGTTGGAAATGCAAACAGCAGATGCCTAAGTGACGAGACACATTTTCAACTTTGGGTACGTGAATAAACAAAATTCGTGCATCCGGGGCTCTGAAAATCCAACAAGTCGAACAATCTCTTTACCACAACTAGAGACAGTTTGGTGTGGTTTTTGGTCTGGTGGAGTCATGCCTTATCTGTCGATGATAACCGACTTGGCCTGAAGAAGATTTTTACTTCCAAGTCGAGAAACAATCTCGTGCCATTTAACACCAAGATTTTCATTTTTTAAAACTACGTAAAAGATAATGTGTATGCTAATGCTCGAGCAACGATTCAGGGACGATATTACAGCTGTTATTGGCAATATTGAGCCGTGATTGTGTGAAAGATGGCAAATTTCCTGGGAACAAAAACCAAGGTGGTAATTTGGCCGCTATCGTATTCCATCACACTGAGAATCTGATTCTTAACTATCATGCTGTTTAAAAAAAATATCGGGTTAAATTAAAATCAACCGGATTGTGCATTAAATATATCCGCATCCAAAAATATCCAAAATGCTTATTTTATTATTTTATTATTTTATTTGCTCCAAGACGCGAATAATGTTAAAGTAACTATGGAATATAAAAACAACCCTCAGATTAACCAGCCAAAAGTGTTCTTAATGTATTTATTTTCATTATATTCATCGCGCGGATAAATTTTATGTACAATCCGGTTGATTTTAATTTAACCCGATAATTTTTTTTTAAGCAGCATGATAGTTAAGACTCAGATTCTCAGTGCAATAACCGCAGGCTATTGTTTCGTAGGATGAGGAATTTATACTATCTATGGTACATAGATTACCAATTCATTCTCGGGAAAGTTATGATTCAATACAATGTGAATACCAGACCAATATAGCTCCTGCATTCATTTCACTATTAATTTATTTATTTTCATAATTCAAAGGTCTGATTCATATAGTCCCACATCTTATCTCAAATTATTTAACATTTTAAGTTCATATTTTTGTACCCGCATTTACAATAATATTTTCCAATCAGTGGCGTAGCCAATCATTCTAATAAAGTCTATCAAAGTTAGGGTTCGATTTGCAATGATTTTCTGAAATTACATTCTGATTCACATGATAGGAGAGAATAGACAATAGGATGAAAGAGGTGCGATTTGTAATCAAATAAATTACTTCATATCGAGATTTTCCTATGGCAGTTTTATTTCTTCTTATAATTATCGGCAAGTAAGTACATCGCAAAATTTTCCAAATAGGCACGGTTTTTTTTTAGTTACGCTACTGTCTCTAATATTGCTGCATATACCGGTCGTCTGGAGATGATAATAATGCACAATTGAGAAAGAAATCTTTTTTTAAATTGAAAGATATTAGGCCGAAACAAAAAAAAAACTTTTACTTTTTCTTTTTAGTAAATCTAAAAATAAAAGTATCAAAAATAATGTTAGTTAAACTCAATATACTCGTAGCTATATATAAATATTTAGTTGATAATGTTTTTAATCTGTTATATTCAATGTTTTTAATCTGTTATATTCAATTTTAATTTACAAGTGATTATAAGAATGATAATCTAATTCCTCTATAGATAAGAGTTCCATAGTTACATTATGAACTATGAAGTAGCATGACTGCATACTACACAAATTTTATCGAATAATTGAATTTTTATTTATTTCGAAAGTTTATTTTAATTTACTTTAAGTTCCCTTTAAAATTTTCCTAAGATTAACGGTTTTTTTTTCGTTTAGTTTCTATTATATAACGTAAGAGGTTTTCTTAACTTCTCTGAAGGGGCTTACCTTATCAAAATATAGAACTGATAATATTAATGATTTGGCTACCTACCTTTAGATTTTGGACGAAATTGATATTTATGAGTAAACAACAATGTTTTAAAATTGTTTTAAACTTAATTTATTTAAGAATTTCTTCTGTATCCCAACGACTCGCTAACATTTTAATTCTGAGGGATACACCTTGGATATTCACATAGAAAGATTTTTAAATTAAAAGTACTTTGGACCATAACTCACTTCTGAGTTCTTTTGTATTTCTACCTTGATCTACTCTTGTTCTACTAATTTTACTTCTTCATGGACTTTTCGGTGTCTTTGGAATTTCTCCTGGTAAAGATTTCTCTCTAGTTCAAATTTATCGCTATCTTGCTTCTAAATCATAGTGTACATTACTTTAATTATTCGAATGCATATTTTTTCTCATTGCCTTGAATTGGTGAATATATCCTGGTTGATAGATTGTTAATTTTCTAGAGATGTGAATTGATTTACGAATAAAAATTATATAAGTCGCATGACCAAAGTGCATTAGTTTATCAAATTTAACTTTTAATTCGTATCTGCTTGTCGACGATTTATAGGTTTATGATTACGAAAAATTTATCATTGGAAAATACAATCGGTATAATTACTTCATCAACGTCAATAATTTCGTCGGATTCTATTTCCATATTTTACTCAACATTTCCCTCTTATCGATTTTATCAACATTTATCGATTAGATATAAAAATGTATTTCTTTCGCCAATATTTAATTTGAAATTCTGATTTAAATTAGGCGCCTATAAGTTCGCGCAGCAACTAAATATAAAAATTTACTCTTCCGTTATGATTGTGTACTCTACACTTCATGGTTTAATTAAACATAGTTAACCATAATCCACGTTTTCACATAATTTCTATGAAAAGTAAAATTTCTTTGTAGTCGTGCTCATAAGCATGACCAGGAAAACGTGGTTTAAAAACTAATAAGAAAGAGTGCATTTCCCCTGATGTTAAATATACTGTGCTTTCTCTAAGCACAGTGTTATACCTGTAGTTTCGAACAAAATGTTGTATACCCTTGTGTAAATCAGTTTGAAAGTTATACCCTATTTTAAATTAAACCTAAATTTCTAGCTTTACTTCACATACAGCCTTTTTATTAGGGATGCGCCGGATAGTGAATTTGCCGGATAGCCGGATACCGGATATCCGGCACTTCTCTGCCACCGGATACCGGATACCGGATATCCGGTATCCATTATCCGGCCGGATAGCCGGATATTGAACGCCGGATATTGCCTAAATTTTCAAAAAATTTTATTCAAATCTCTTAATAATTCAATAACTCTTCAATAATAATATAATATTTTACAACACAAAATTGTAAAAATCATTTTATATGTATGAGGACTTGTTGAGAATTTTTTTACCTATTTGAGCCGTTTATTTTGATAATGGGACAAATCTAAACCAACATA
>JANTOP010014284.1:0-14442 GCA_027564815.1 Symmerus nobilis | reverse complement strand
GGGTGGGGGGGGGGGGGGGGGGTATCTTTATAAGTCTACCAAATTAAGAAATTCATCAATTTTCAAATCTAATATCTCTGGAACGAAGCCAGATATCTCGAAGAGATATCCAAATATATTAAGATCCATCTTTTCTTGGTTAGATAAAATTTATTTAGACCAGATTTATTGGGAATTTTTCGAGATATCGATTTTTATGTCAACCCTTACATTTTAATTAACATTTTACTTCTTGAGCTCTAAATTCCGAAGGGAAGGGGCTAGGAAGGAACTGATTCGATAATTATACTACACATTGACTCTGTTATCATGAGCCAGACGGCCAATCCACAAATCCAGAAAAAATTATTTTTCGGATTTTTGAAACTTTTTCCAGATCTCAGTTTGTGAACTAGATAGAACCAAGCGGTTTTCAGCAAAGTGGGCATTTATATTTTCTAAGATATTCACCGTTTTCAGAGTTCTAAAATTCCTATTATTAACGGAGCTGATTTTTTATTTTGTATCGCCTATATCTCGAGATCTGGTTCCAGAAGTATATCTTTTTTTAACGGAATATGTATACTATCGTTAGCATTTATCATTTAAGATCAATTTGAGAATATTCGGATATCGTTTAACGGAAATAATAAATTTTTTTATCTGAATTTTTTCAAATATATGGGAACTCATCAATTTTTTTTAAGATTTTTATATTATGAAGAGAGTTCTTTCTATTAATCAAATTTCATTAAATTCTATTAACTAGTTCCCCAGATGTTCAATTAGGAATTTTACGAATCCATGGAAACCAAATATTTTTTTGAGAAACTGAAATTATGAGAAGAGTTCTCCATCTTCACCAACTTTCATTAATTTCTGTTCAATACTATCCGAGATATTCAATTGGGAATTTTACGAATCCATGGAAACCTAAAATTTTGTTGAGAAACTAAAATGGAGATCTCCGTACCAAGTTTAAAAAACGTACCGAATACAAGCTTGGTACAGAAAACACTGGGACTGTATGAATGAATGACAGTTTTCATCAGCTGTTATTTATTTATAAAATTAATTTTGGTGCGAGCGAATTTATTCTAGAATTTCACATTCACACTTAATAATTCCATTCCAGATCGAATAATACAAGATGTCAACAGCTATCGATGTCCCAGCAAATGCGGCCGAACATTGTCCGGGTACGCAAAGTGAATTGGCTGGAAAGGCGGCTGCCTGTGCTGGTTGTCCAAATGCAAATATCTGTGCAACGGGCGGTGCAAAAGGACCGGATCCAGCGATCGCTTTAATACGAGAACGTTTACACGGCGTCCGAAACAAACTGTTGATTTTATCGGGTAAGGGTGGTGTCGGTAAGAGTACCGTAACGACGTTACTATCCCGAGCCATGGCACATCGTTCACCGGATCAAAATTTCGGTGTATTGGACATTGATATCTGTGGACCGTCCCAACCGCGGATGATGGGGGTTCTCGACGAACAGATTCATCAATCCGGTTCGGGATGGTCACCGGTGTACGTTGATGATAATCTATCGGTTATGTCAATCGGTTTTCTGCTATCCAGTCCGGACGATGCGATCATTTGGCGGGGACCGAAGAAGAATGGGATGATCAAACAGTTTTTGAGTGAAGTTGATTGGGGACAGTTAGATTACTTGATAATGGACACACCGCCCGGTACATCCGACGAACATCTATCCGTTACATCGTATCTGAGCCATACGGACGGTAAATGGGGTGCGGTACTGGTCACAACACCACATGAAGTCTCATTGTTGGACGTTCGCAAGGAAATTAATTTCTGTCGGAAGGTTACCGTTCCGATTGTCGGTGTCGTCGAGAACATGTCGAATTTCGTCTGTCCGAAGTGTCAGACAAGTTCAGCGATATTTCCGGCACGAACGGGCGGTGCAGAGAAAATGTGCCGGGAAATGGATGTTCCGTATTTGGGAACGTTACCGATGGATCCGAGATTGATGCAGGCGTGCGATAAGGGGGAGGATTTCATTGTCAACTTTCCACACAGTCCAACCGTTGTAATTTTAAATGAAATCGTTGATAGAATTACGAGTTTCTTTGAATAAAATCATTTTGTATATTTATCATCATTTAAAGTAGAAATTTTATGAAAATTTAACAAAATATCTTTAATTTATCCAGCTGCTCCCTATTAGCCAACAAAAAAAAAACTTATTTCTAATTAATTCTGGTCACTGGCATTTTCATTCTGTATCCGGATAATAATTCGTTGAATCTCCTGCATTGCCCTTCGACTATCTTCCGGATTCATTCGTTGCAAACACCGCATCAATCGGGTCACAAATTCCTCAATGTCATCGGGTGGTAGGCGAGCGTTATCTGTCCCATCTTGATTAGAATTGATTAAACCGTTAATTGGGGATTCAGTTTGTAAATGATTACTTACTGGATTGAATCGTTTTAATTAATTCATCCAGCTTTTCGTTGGATGAATGCATAACTGCGATTTCTAAAAATTCTAAATGCAAAATCCAGAATCCGGAGGAACGGTCATAAAACAATGGAGAAAACCGATAAGTTATCACTTTTATTTTATCACAATATTTTATGAAACTCAAAAATTTATTAAATTTCAGGAAATTTCAATACAAACGGTCACCAATCTTGTAAAAAAACGAAATTAATTAACTTTTCCTTTGAAATTTTCTGTTTTTCTGTTTATTTACGTTTTTTCTTGCCGCTGACGTTTAATAAACTCTGCTATTAATTCCAGTGATGTGTTGGAATATTTTCTAGCCGTCGTCGTAAATTTCTATTAAATTTTGCTAAAATCGTAACAATGAGCAACTCACGTGACGAGGAGTAATAGCTATAACTCGGAGCGTCCAATTAAATCACCAATGACTTCTCGACCGATCGATTAACGAAGGACATTTCGATCAATTTTACGGTCTCATAGAAAATCGAAAATTCTTCAAAATTTTCTTCCGTCCGCGGAAAATCTAATAATGCGAAAATAACCCTAAGGAACTATTGATTAAATCTTGTTAAGAAGAATTTTCTCAAAATTCAACTATTTCCGTTTTATAGGAAATTGATTATTCAGGTGACTGATAAAACGTATCTTCTCTGGGAATCGTCCATAATTTCACGGCCAATTACATAATTCGAGATTTCTTCAACGGATTCAATTAGAGCATGAATTTATCTATCCAATGATACCCATATATTGGGTTGCATCCTCACAACTTCTATTTTTAAAGTATCGCTAAAAGCAAAAGCAGATTTTTAAATATCAATTGAAAAAATTCGAATTCAATTTTTCGTTCTTTGGTCATATTTTTTCAACTTCGTCCTATGCAGTGGCATGCAGTCTGATCCGCAGTAGGCGCAGAGCACGCCAAACCGAAATTATTTTATTTAATAACTTTTTCAATAATCATCGAGCTTATCCAAAGTTTTTAATTAAAATATAATATTATTTTATTCATTAAAGCTTTAAAGTTAAAAGCTTCGTGGAAAATTAAAATTTCTGCCGAAGCTTTAATGAATTGAATTGAATGCAAATTTTCTTTGCCCTTTGAATTGAATGTAAATTATCCTTGAAAAATTAAGCTTCCGGCCTGAAATTTCTAGTTTTTCGAGATTATTCAAGCATGCGTTTGGGGGAAAAATTAACATTTCATGAGAAGACTGATATCTGGATAGAAAATAGATCTAAAAACGCAAAAAATGAAGATCTAAACTTTAAGCTTACATTGGATTGATAATGTTTTTAACGAAAATTTCATATTTAATCTAAATTGAATGAATCAAATAAAAATTAGATTCTAAATTATATAAAATTATATTTTAATTTTAAGCTTTCAAAGAGCTTTTGAAATTTGTTTAGCTTTTTTTTGGGAAAATTTTAAATTTTGTTAAGGGATCATTATCTGTATAGAAAATAGATTTTTAAACGTAAAGAATAGACTTTAAAACTTAGAGCTTTCGTTAAGCTTTTGATAATTTGGATAAACTTTGTGCGAAAACTCCAAAGTTCATTTAAAGTTAATGAATGGGATAAAAATTCGATTCCAAATTATATAAAATGAAATTTTTATTTTAAGCTTTCAATGCGTTTTCGAGATTTTTTTTAGCTCTTTTTGGGAAAATTTGAAATTTGGTTAAAGGATCGTTATCTGCTTAATATAAAGCTTTCTGGGAGCTTTTCAGTTCTTGCGGAGCTTTTATACGAAAAGTTTAGTTTTTATATTTTTGTATTTTTTCTCAACTAATTTACAAACTTCCTGCGTCATTCGATTTTTTTGAATCCGAGGAAAATAACCGGGAAATTCTGATCAAATGTCGAGATCGATGTTCAAATTTCTGATATTTCTTATATAAATTTCAACTTTTCCGAAATATTTAATTTATGTATTTTTACGTAACTGTCAAAGCAACTTTCTGCGTTTTTACATTTTTTTTCTGGCCCAGGAAAATATAAAATTCTGCACACCTTATGGTGATATTGACCGCACGCCGCTGGTCCTATAGACATGAAATTTGGTACATCGGTAGTCCTTATTTCGGAGAAGCATTCTCTTAAATACTGAACCGGGATATCCTTCCACCTCGCTGGGAAGGGCCATTCAAAGTGCTTACATTTCTGGTTTTCGGTAAGCTGAGAAATCAAATATGGGGGCTGAATTTATTAGACCGATTTCCAATTTCTAAAATCCACATGTTTTGGAATTTCTTTCCCCTTCCACTTAAACAAATATCATCCCCCGACCCTACATTTATTTCTGCAGCCAGAATGCTGTTTTGAATGAATGTGCATTTACATCTAGTCCCAAAATTCACGCAAGAAGTAATTCGTTAAAACGCATGATCTGGGTAGCCAATTCTGATCACCAAAACGGGGAATTACCCGACCAGGAAATTATTCATGTTGTATGGCTTGTGGCGACGCCATCTTGTAAAAAACCACATGTCCTCCACAACCATATCTTGAAATTTAGGCAGAAAAAACTGGTTTATCATGTCGCGATAGTGAGTACCATTGACTGTTATTGCCTGACCAGCCGCATTTACGAAGAAGGATGGTCCGATGATACCACCAACCGAAAATATGGACCAAATAGTGACACGTTTTATGCATTTGTTTCTAACCAATCACTCCGGGATTTTCTGAACCCCAAACGCAACAATTTTGACCAGTCCATATTCCAGTCAACGAACTCTGCGTGGTCACTAGGCTTTAATTGAACTTTGTAAGCATGAAGATGGAAATCTTCTATGAGAATATGGTGTACAGAGCTTCTTGAAATGTCCGATTCATGGCCAAGATGCCTGAATTGATGTTCCTGAACTCTCAAGAACTGCTTCGATATTTTGCGTTCAACTACTTATTAAAAGACGATCAGAGTATCTAAGATCACTAATTGATCCGGTCTCCCCTAATTTTTTGAATTAATCTCTTTACAGTTAATGAATTTAAATCGCTACTCCGACCCTATTTAGCTGCTCAACAATGAAAACGTGTAGTTCTTTCGTGAAGCGCTTCATTTTTAATAACCCTGAACTGTCAGCTATCATACTTTACTGTTGGCAACGCTTTACCGCAAAAATGCAAATTTTCCAATTTTGGCCAAAAAAAACATGGACTTTCCTGTTTGCCATTTTTGAAAAATTCATATATCGGACTGAAAGATATATAGATATATAGATATATAGACTAGATAGATTTAGAATAATTGGAAATAAATTAGACCTAAATTACCTAATGAATTTTAAGGAAATAATTCAGATTCTCTATAATTCGAGGGATTTGAAAACCTATTCAGATCTCATTTATTTCTGTGGCTAGAGTGTTGAAATTTGCCACGAATACTCAAAATAAAATGAAAATTCCATCCATACACTTTTAAGTGCATCTTATCTCAGAAGGTTTTTAGCAAATTAGGGCTTTGGGAGAAAGAGATGTTCTAGACGGACCTTGAGAGGTCTACTAAAAAATCCATCAATTTCCTGATATAAAATCTCCGAAATGGAGCTAGATATCTAAATGAGATTCTAGATATTTAAAGATCCATCATTTCTCTATCCGATCAAATTTATTTGGACCAATTAACTGTGGAATATTCTAAGTTTTCTATTTTAAGCTCGACCTTAACATTTGAACCAACTTTTTACTTAAAATTAATTCTCTTAATCAATAATGTTAAAATTAATTGAGAAAATAGTTTCATTTAATTTGTACAAATCCTATAAATTGTAATGTTTTACTTAACACTTAGATAGGATATGGTGTAGATAGGATATAGAGTAGATCCATTATACAACAATAAAAAATACCAAAATCAAATATATTAACAATCACAAAGCTTAAGACACTGACTAAAACTAACTAAAATAATCTTAACATATCGAAATGGAGTTTAATAACTTAATCTCCGGTTTATCGGTTTAAATGCTACACAACAATATTAATTGTTTAAAGCTAAGCTTGTTCCACATAAAATCAAAATACTATCTAGTCTGAGTATACCTCATTCAGGTATGTGTTAAAAAATCGTTGAACGATTGCCGGTAAATCGGGCGATCGACAAATATACTTATGACCGAATCCACTAATCGATTCGAACCGATGAAATTCAATCGGTCCCCACGTTTTCCGTCGACGATCCAATGCCGCCCGATATAATTTATAGCCCAATTTGAATGGGACAACGACATCATCTTCGGCATGTAGTATCGCAATCGGTTGCGGAAATTCGGTTATGTGACGATCCGATTCGAAGCGTAATTGATTCGAATACATCGGATTCGTTACCATGTAATCGAACCACGGTAGATTTTTAAATAATTTCGAAAATGGATGGGCCCGTACCTCCTCTCGAATATTATTGAATGGACTTTCTAGGATAACGGCACGGGGACCGGGAATATTTGCACGGGTTAATTGGGCCATCATGTGTGTTGATACACCGGTACCCAACGAATGTCCCCATAAGAAAATGGGTGCCGTCGTTCGATTTCGGATGTAGTTATATGCGGCTATCGCATCCGATATGACACCATTCTCTGTCATTTGACTATCACCTGAATCTCCGTAATTTCGATAATCGATAGCGATCACATGGTAACCTAATGTACGTAATACTTGATACATTTCAATTCGATGGGGGGCACCACGTGATGCGGTATTCCCATGCAAATACAATATGATTTGGGTTCCAGAGACACGTAACATCTCCTCATAAAATTCGGATTCATTATCACCCGATAATTTTCCAAATCCCATCTCAATTTCATGTTCAATGTTTGATAAGGCAATCTCTTGTTTTTCAGGAACATCAGTTTCAATTAATTTTTTTACTGTCGACTAAAAAATAAGACGGCAAAAAATCGATTACTAAAGAGTTAACTTTAGAAATACTCATTTTCTACTCACTTCATTCAACTGAAGCGTTTTTGAGAATTTCTTCGCTACATAATTTGGTAAAATATGCCACATCCCCAGCGTTACTTCCACCTCATCATCTGGACCCTTATGCTTTATATAAAAATTCCTTGTAGCGTATAAACCATGCCGTTCTGGATGTGGGAACGATAGATTTGAAGGGTAAGCGACTGAAATTACGGGAAAATTAAATTTTTTTAATAAATCACTCCGCTGGTTACTTACTGAACGTCAGGAAAACAATTCCCCTTTGTAATGTAACGGAAAATTTAAAAATCAACGGCGCTATAACGAACAGCAGGAAACAGAAAATTAATGAAACTTTTAATGTTGTAAATGCGATTCTGAAAAAAAAAAATTATAATAATTTAGAAATTCAAAATTAGGTTCAAATTTCATGCGAAATATATTACAAGCTTTCGTACATTTAATTAAAATTTAAATATAAACTTAAGCGTAACGTATATAGTTCGATTAATCGGGTTTCAACTGTATGATCGCATTCACTCACATCTGATTAAATATATTATGTCCATACAAATGCAATATTTAAATATCTTATTTACTAACAAAAAAAATCGTACGATACGATATGAATTCTTCAAGGCCAAACACATGTTTTTGGGAGCAGTTAAAAATGAGATGATTATTTATTTATTTATAATTATTTTTTCTTACAAAGAATTCATAAGAAATTATAGAATGATAACCTTTCGATTATATTGAATAGAAGTACTCATCATCCGTGCGTCTAATATTAAAATTATCACGTTAAATAATTTTGAGGGGTACCCGCTTACATTTAACTTACAAATAAGAGAGACTCAATACCAAATGAATTGGTTAAAGTTGAATTGAAACTTCTGGAATATGGGACTGGGAGATTTCTTTACAAAAACCTTTTCCTTATTTATTTAGAAATAATTTGGCATCATTAGATAAAAAAAATTTTTTTTTGGAAAATTTTTATCAAAAACCGATCGAATTTATTGACTTTGTTACAAATCGATTTTAAAAATATATGTTATGAAGGAACCCCCTGACATTAAGGTGTTGATAGATCACTCAAGTGATCCCCTATTTGATTCCCTTTCGAAATTATAAAATTTTCTATTTTCCTGGAAACTATAAGCATTTCCCTGAAAAATCACAATTTTCCCCAAATACCCCTTTATTGACTCCTGTAAAATCAGGGGGTCAAGTTCACGAAAAAGTTTATTTTATAAATTCCTCATTGACCCCTTAGATTTAATGTTCCATCATCCGATTTTCCAATTCGTTAAAGGAGTTTTCCGGAAATTTAATATTATCGCGATACCAAGAAAATTCTTTCACGTCGAAAATTTACGTCAATTTTTTTTCAAAAAAAATTTTTAATTTTCAAAAATAAAAAAAAAAATTGATCAAAATCTCTTTGCTAATTTTCTAGAAATAATTTTGCGTCATTAGATTAGATATATCGTGGTAATTTCGAAATTTCTGGAAATTGTTATGAAAATTTTGAACAAAAATCGATCTCTGGCAGGTCAATTTCAATAGCGTCAAAATGGATCGGTAGATTAAGATTAAAATTACGTCATAAATGTAACGATATGTTTTGAGTATTTTGAAATTAATTTCGTCAAATTCTCTGCCACCGTTTCAAAATTAGAGCCAAAGTCTGAAATATTACTTCTGTTATTTTCTGTATTGCAAAATTGACGAGTATCGATCAATTTCAATAGAGGATTACGTCAAATGGATCGGTAGATTAGGGTTTAAATTACGTCAAAAATAGAATGATATCTTGCGCGTATTTTAAAATTTATTTCGTCAAATTCTCTGCCAAATTTTCAAAATTAATCATCATCATCCTCATCATCATCATCTGAATATTTGTCAAGATCTATTCAATAATCTGACCGATAGTCTTGCTCAACCTCCAAAGTGGCCGATTTCTGGAATCAAAAGATTCAACGATGGAACGCCATATTTTACAGGCACAAAATTCATACTCTAACGGAGTCGTAATTCTGACGAAATTTCAAATATTTGCGCTTATGGCCTGATTATTAAATTGCCTTCAAAAATCCTATTTCGCACCTACGGCAATTTTCACTTTCAAATTATGAATTTTGAGTTATGAATTTCGAACATTTCAGTATTATTTTAAAAAATTATAGAATAATTTGGTAAAATTCTCGAAAATTCCGAGTTTTGAACCAAAATAATATTCCGCATAATTTGCTCTACGCTTGCCAGTGAAACTTTCGTTGAACAATCAATTTCTTCTCTTTAGAATAATAAGATAAGTCTAGCTGAGATTAGAATTTTGGATACGGATTTAGCCACATTTTTTCTTCAGGAGACAGGGACTTGTTGCCGTTCCAATTTATCCTGGCTGTTGGTTAACTTTACCAACTAATTCGATTTTTCCTGATCACTTGCATGAGTTAAACCAAAAACTAATTTAAGGATCGTAGAAGAAAAAAATTGTTGTTAACCAATTGTGAGTTTGCAAAAATCCTTCATCTGTTTTTTATCACAATTTCCAAAATTGAATTTTTTATTAAGAAAATTTCGTTCGATTTTACTAAAAAAAAATTCTCCTGAGTAGTAAATGGTCGATACTGATGGCTAAATTCAGGATTTGCGAAGAAACATTGTTTTCAGCTAGTTATGAGCTTGGAAAAATTTTTCATTTTTAGATGTAAAATCCGAGAAACTTTCTGAGAGATAAGCACACATCCTAAACGTAAAGTTTCTATTGAGCTTTTAAGCTCTCGCAAAGTATTTGTAGGAAACTTTCAGATTTGATTAACATTTAATTACTTGGAATACAAATTAGAACTCAAAATTTATAAAATTTTATTCAAAACTTAAAGATTTCATTGAGCTCGTAAGTTTATGTAGAGTTTTTGACAGAGAATTTTAAGTTTCCTTGCAATTAAATTATTTGGATAGAAAAGAGGTCAATACGAAAGAAAACTATGTCCCAAATTAAAACATCTTTTGAGCTTTTAAGCTTTCGTTTAGCTTTTGTTGGTAAATGTCAGATTTCATTAAAATTTTATTATTCAGATTAAAATTAGAATTGAAAACATATAAAATCGTATTCAAAATTTAAAGCTCTCGCTGAGCTTCTACGTTTATACGGGGCTTCTTAAATTATTTGGATAGAAAAGAGGTGTCAATACGAAAAAAATTATGTCCCAAACTCAGAGCATTCTTCGAGCTTTTAAGCTTACTTGGAGCTTTTGTTGGTAAATGTCAGATTTCATTAAAATTGAATTATTCGGGTTCAAATTAGATTTTAAAAACGTATAAAATTTTATTCAAAACTAAAAGATTTTCTACAGATTTTGAAATTTATTCAGAGTTTCTGTGGAAAAGTTCTGGATTTCATATATAAATCAAATAAATTGGATTGGAAATGAATAAAATTCATATTGTGCATGAAATTTGGATATGAAGAACATCTGATATTTCATATTTAATTTTTAATTAAAGAAATCACGTTTGATTTGGCTGAAATTTTTTTCCTGAGTACCTCATGAGTGATACTAGAAAGTAAATTCAGGATTTTGAAGAAAAAATTTTTTTCGAGCCATTTGAGAGCTTAGAAAAATTGTTCATTTTCTCTTGCATTTATCAACCAATTTCTTGCCCTGTTTTTTGGTTCAAAAATATAAAATACAATTTTTTATTACAGAAATTTCGTTTGATTTGGCTGAAATTTTTTTCCTGAGTACCTCATGTGTGATACTAGAAAATAAATTCGGGATTTTAAAAAAAAAATTTTTTAGAGCCATTTGAGACCTTGGAAAAATTGTTCATTTTCTCTTTCATTTATCAACCAAATTCTTGCCCTATTTTTTGGTTCATAAATTTGAAATTAAATTTTTTATTAAGGAAATTCCGTTCGATTTGACTGAAATTTTTCCTGAACACCTCATGAGTGATACTAGAAAGCAATTTCAGGATTTTCTAAAAAAAAATTTTTTTGAGCCATTTGCGAGCTTTCAAAAATTGTTCATTTCGGATAGAATGGAGACGAGCAAGATAGGCCTTAATATATAGTACGAAGCAGATATATATCCAAGAAAGAAGTTAAATGTTTACGATAAAGTAAAACTATTTAACTCAATTTCCTGAACCATGAAATTCACGGAATTTGCCCCGTATTGATAAGAAACTTATATCTAATAATTATAGGATGTGATTCATCAAATATTGAATGATTTAATAAAAATAAATTACAAATACTTTTAACAATTAAAAATACGTTAATCGCAAAATAATATTAAGAAAAATAGCAAAAAGCCGTCTGGATTTAATTTTAATTTAATTTTTAAGTTTAATTTGTCCGTAGAAATTGAAAATTCTTGCAACATATCCGAACTTTCCGTTCATTTAATTTCAGAAGTAATCTAGCAAATCTATTTGTTATTCTTCTCTTTCAATAAAATTAATAAATAATCAATCATCGAACATCACAGTTAAGGATGTTTGGTATTGAAGGCATATCGAAGGGTGGTTACCCCAGGATGTACATAAAATTATTTAAATTTTATATTTTTATGAAATCGTCCACCACACCCAAAACCAATTTAATTAAGAAAATCAATAAAATTCCTATTAAATTATATAAATAATTAATTAAAATAACTTTCAACGAACCAACCAACCCCCAAATGTAAGTAAATATGATGAAATTTTACTTACATTCCGGTAAGCCAAAATGATATTAAAAATCCTGGCAACAAAGTGGCACAAAATATGTCGTTTAACAATCGATGAATTGCATACATTTTTCCTCTTTTTTATTTTAATTAAATTAAATTCCGATAATATTTCACGTGAATTTAATTCCCAAAAAATTATAAAATTAAATCCTTAACCGGAAATAAATAATTTTAAATTCAAAATTTATATAACGGACATATCGAAGTTGGGGATTGTAAGAAACAAATAATAATTAATTAATTAAAAAACATGCGACTAAGCTTATCAAACACCAACTAAGCAACTGGGTAGAATATCTTAACACAATTCTTAAAATTGCGCAATACGACATACGAAATGAAAAATTACGAAATCCAACTGTAATAATAAAATAGCCAAACTCTTCCAACACACGATAAAATATAATGGAATTAATTCATTTTTATAACATTTTGGGGACAATTCAGTGAATTAATTAAATAATTTAATATCTCCCTTCATTATATTTACTATTTTAAAATCATCCGTAATATTCGCGTGTAATTAATTTAAATAATTGCGAAATGATTGAATCAAATTTATTTACGCTTCCTGAACCAACTGAATTGCCCCCTAAAATAAATAAATAAATTATAAATAGCCTTAACAATATTAATCACCTTTTAATGAGCCGGCGTTTTCGAGTCAAATACATAGTCTACTAAAATTCACACACATAAGAAACAATCGTTAGAAAATGAAATTAATTAAATGAAAAAAATAAAGATAATAAATAATAAAAAATAATAAAAAAGAGAATTATATACACTGACCATTGTATTATCAATTCTTATCAACGAATTGTTATTATTATTATTCATTATCGTTTATTATTTTTAAAAAATAATACCGGATTTATGAGAGGTATGTCAGATTATAGATTATACTCTCTGACGAGTGATAGAGCTCGGATGAATATAATAAGGAAATAAATCATTTTCAGGCGATTTATTACTAGATATAGATTGATTAGAAATGATTAGATTTAAACACTAATCCTATTAATGAAATTTAAATGGAATATTACCGATATGGCAGTTTCGCTAACTAATCATATTTTTACATTTGATTTGGACTATATACAATTATACATATTAATTATCGTTTAATTTAAGACAAAGGACTTAAAAACAGACATCTTAACAAGCTACGAGAAATAGACATAATGCATAAATATAAATCATGCAGGTTTTCCCATTTCTTACACAGGGGTCAATAGGTCATAAAAATTAATATAACATGTGCCGAAATTAAATAATAAAAATTAAAATATAAAAGATAAAAATCTCTAAACTACTAAATATTCATAAAAAATAAAATTATAATACGACGAATGAAAAAATTAAATATTATTCAAACCGTACAGATGAATGGTATCGGCGAGAGACATTTTTCATACAAAATATTTTATAATTTCCTTAAATCTAATCGAAGATTTTGATATTGATAATGATCAGGTATTTGGTAGCTATGTTCTAGCTCTACCACCTTTTAGTATTTAAAGAGTCAAAAAATGGTTTAAAATGAGTTAGTTTTTTGATTATACAAAATGTAGTACGTGAGGTAGTAAATATAGTTCACTGTTTTTGTAGCTTCTCGTTTCAATATTATAAAACTATTGAAAAATGCTACTGTTGTTTCAATAATACTGATTGAAATTTGGCCATATCTGAAAAGAAAAGAGGAAAATTCTATTAAATTTGGTAATTAATTAATTAGATATTACAGGAAACTGGTTTTAATTTATTTCTTAGACAAAGATAGAGGGAGAGATTAAAAGATGCTAAGATGCTATGATAATGATTAAACGTGGATGTTAGAGGTATTTCAAGTAGCTTAAACTACGCTTTTGTAACAGATTCAATAAATTTAATAATATTAAGACCGATCGAAATTATAGATGTACCCTACTAATCCTATTATAATATTTAATTACCCGCTACCTAGTCCTTAAATATATTTAATATAATGCCTTAATTTGCAGATTTTATATTTCAGCCAAACTTCCTAATCTCTGAAAAACCCATGCTTTTTGATCTGGCCCAGATTCGATTTTTCGCAAAAATCATAGACTATACACTATCATGGACTATCCACTATCTTTTTTTTTGGTCATTTTGCAAAACCGCTCCTAGGACCCTGAAATTGTGCACATATATACCTAAGATCGACCTAGAATGATTACAAATAATTTGGACATGTTTTTCTCAGGGATATCTTGAGAAAAAAATTTTTATTTGCAGTCGATACCATATTAATGAATAGGTTTACAAA
>JANTOP010014273.1:0-14442 GCA_027564815.1 Symmerus nobilis | reverse complement strand
TTCTGACAACTATTAAATGTAGTTCTGACAACTATTTTTAACTCCTATACCTGCCATGTGACTGATATAATGGGGTTTCCTACATTTTTTTATGGTTGGCCCAATAATTCTGTGAATGACTGTAATTAGCTAATCACTTACTACCACAACCCTTTAGCCAGTAATTACAGAATCAAAAGTCAGCAAATTTTCACGTTATAATCTAATATAATCTAATCTAATATCAACTAACAGCAACTATGAAATTTAAAATCCATCCATAGATGTGCAGCAAAATTTCGGCCAAATCATTGCTGACCAATTAATACATTTTTCAACAATGATTCCTCTGATTGATGATGATTCAATGAACCAATGATGATTTGCTGTCATTTACAACGTGGGCGGGTTTCGGGCATTGGATTTAACCAAATATCACCAACGGAACGGGACAACTATAATTTTAGAAAAGAAACGGTGGAAATTAAATTTAACCAATCTTTCACTATTAGTAAGTGATATTATATTGATATAATTTCTTTTTCCCCCAAATGTCTTTTTCATTTATTTAATATAATTTTTAATTAATTAATGAATAAAAGAATTTAATTTCACCAATTTATTTTCATGTATAAATTTGATGAAATCTATAAATGTGATCGTGACAGGGAAAAGGGCCCTTATCTTCACCGAGGTTAAACTCGAGTTAATATTTTTTTCTGTTTCTAGATAAACAAATGAACAAAATGCACTTTGTCCCGCTAAAAAAATCCAAAAATTGACTTAGTTAAGAATATTTGAATATTTAAAAGAAAAAAATGTAGTTTTTAGTTATACCTGTTTAAAGTTTGAAAATTGTAAGAAGGTATATGAGAGGAGGTCTAGAAAAATGATTTTTTTTTTATATTTCTAGGCTTCAAAACAATCTGAAACAACTAGCAATCGTAAGATTAGATCCCAGAATAGAGTTAACAACGTTACTCTAAAAACACCAAAATTGGACCCAAGCTCACATTTTTGCCTCTGCTGAAAAAAGTGGTTGGTGAAGATAAGGGCCCTTTTCCCTGTCACGATCACAAATATTGTATGTGCATTGGGAATTTGATTTGCCAGCATCGCATCGGTTGTATTTCTTTCTTTAAATTTTCACAAATTAATTTTGAATTTGGTTGAAATGATACAACTATTTTAATCTGTAAAAGTTATAAATGCTAATTTGGGAAGCTTTCTAGTTTGCGCCTACCTTTCTTATATTTTATTAATTAATTATTTAATTAATAGTATAAGTTTTATTCAATTTAAATTTTAAACCAATAGTTTATGTCTAGATCTACCTAGATTAAGCATATGTGTGTATATATATATATGTCTGTATATACATATATATTTAGTATGTACTGTACGTACATTATATCGCATATTTGATATCGAACAATAAATTAAAAATTATTTAGCTAAACACTGAAAGGTCGAGAAAGGTGAACCACCTTGTATTGCCGTAGTACTTTAAAGTTTAAACAATTTTTAGTACGCTACAGCTGATTTTTGACGTTACGATATACATTTGACCATTGTTGTTTTGTTTGTGTTTTCTCTATCGAGGCTTCAAAGCAAAATCGACTAAGTCCATTCATTCGACAGGGGGATTTGTTATTAAGATGAAGAGGACGACGTTGAGAATAGCGACGAAGAATAAATTTCCATGGAAACTAGGGAGACCAGTGATAATACGCTTATGGCATAATGCGAAAGTGATTATTTTTACAACTCTATAGAGATTTTTTTTTGCAATTGCCAGAAAACAGTATTTTTGGACTTAGTTTTATTTTGCTTTGAACCATCGATATGTACTGTTTGAAAGATAATATTAATGTTAAGTGAAAAATTGTACGACCCGTAAATATTATTCTAATTTGGTCAGTATTTCAATGGTAATTAACAATCCTGAAGAGTCGTAGACATCCTGAACATGGAATCAAATACAAACGATGTTAAATATCAAAAATTGGCCAGCGAATATTCTAAGGTACGATATTGGTACTTTTATATGCGAAGAAGAGGACGTGTTCGAGTGGCCGGGTGGTGCAATAATCCACCCATTAATTAGATTACGAAAATTGTAATTTAATTATTTAATTTTCATATTTGAAATCTGTTTCATGGACTTTTCCCCTTGTCCAAAATTGTACATATATTTGTCCAGAGATTGTAGGTGAAAGGTGCTTCAATAGAAGAGAGAATACCAATATGTTCCAATTTAAGATTACGGATAACTGCTGTGATTCAGTGGGCTTCACCTATTAGAATATGTCCCTACGAAATCAACAAATTGCTGCATTTACATACGGACGTTAAATATTGCTTACTACTTGATTAGATTAGGGAGTCATGGGACCTGAATCATTTAATTGTAGTCCCATCAAATTTACGTGCCTGGTGGTTCACGATCTGAGTGAAGGGATTCTTCTTTGGTTGATGACATGGAAAGAAAAATTACCAGCACGGAAACTGTTTTACTATGTAACACCACCATATACCAGAAATTGATTTCTGACCAGAAGTTCCAAGTTATTCGTAAGGAAAAACAATAAGAAATTTATTTTATCTTTATCATGAATAATGTAGATATCAATCAGAAGTACTTTGAGATGGATAGGAGGAACATCAATAAATTAGTAACCACAGGAAAATCATTAAATCAGTGTATGTAACCCATATGAGTCAATAAACCTAGATTGTCCACCGTGATTCCAATATGAAATCGATATTCCAATTTGGGTCCCATAATCGAGCCATTTGATAATTACAAGTGACCATTTGAATTCCAAAAAGAAAGTATAATATATAAACATACAGAAATTACAATTTACCTGAATCTGTAGAACCGAGTCTTTGCAATGTATGTCTCCACTTTAATAGTTTTACCCCCTATTTAAGCGGGGAAAGATTTAAGGGGTATCATTTTCACCAAAAAAGACTTTTAAAATGAAAATACCACTATCCAGTGGCGTGCGGTCAATATCTCTAATAAAAGGTGTGCAGAACTTTATATTTTCCATGGCCGGAAAAAATGTAAAAATGCAGAAAGTTTCTTTGACAGTTAGGTAAAAATACAAAAATTAAATATTTCGGATAAGTTAAAATTTATATAAGAAATATCAGAAATTCCTAAATGCTCGCACTGGGAAATTTGAATATCGTACATCTCGACATTTGATCTGGATTTCCCGGTTATTAAGGTTGTAAATTAGGTGAGAAAAAATACAAAAATATCAAAACTATAAACTTTTCGTACAAAAGCTCCGCAAAAACTGAAAAGCTCATAACGGTCCCTTAACCAAATATCAACTTTTACGAAAAATTGCTTAAAAATCTCGTAAGCTCATTGAAAGCTTAAAATTAAAATATATTTTTATATAATTTGGAATCGAATTTTTATCCGATTCATTAAATTTAAATGAAATATAGAATTTTTTACCCAAACTATTATAAGCTCAACGAAAGCTCCAAAATTTTGTATTTAATTCTTTAGGATAAAAAATCTATTTTCTATCCAACAATCATTTAACAAAATTTTAACTTTTTCGAAAATAAAGCTTCAAAAATCTCCAAAGCTCTTTCAAAGCTTAAAATTAAAATGTCATTTTATGTAATTTGAAATCGAATTTTTTTTCCTATTCATTAAATTTAAATGAAATATAGAATTTTCGCACAAACTTTATCTAAACTATTAAAAGCTAACGAAAGCTCTAAGTTTCGAAGTAAATTTTTTATGCCTAAAAATCTATTTTCTATACAGATAACAAATCTTAACAAAATTTCAAATTTTCCCAAAAAAACTAAAAAAATTTTGAAAGCTCGTTGAAAGCTTAAATTAAAATATCATTTTATATAATTTAGAATAACATTTTTATTTGATTCATTAAATTTGGATAAAATATGAGATTTTCGTTAAAAACTTTATCTTTAACTTTAAAGAAAGCTTAAAGTTTAGAACTTAATTTTTTGCGTTTTAAAATCTACTTACTATCCAGACATCGGTCCTTTCATGAAATTTTAATTTTTCCCCGAAAACATGCTTGAAAAATATCAATAGCTCATTGAAAGCACATTATTATACAAAATTTCAAGCCGGAAACTTAATTTTTGAAGGGCAAAGATAATTTGCATTCAATTCAATTCATTAAAGATTCGGCAGAAATTTTAATTTTCCACAAAATTTTAACTTTAAAGCTTTAATGAATAAAATGATATTATATTTTAATTAAAAGCTTTGGATAAGCTTGATGACTATTGACAAAGTTTTTAAATAAAATAATTTCAGTTAGGCGTGCTCTGCGTCTGCTGCGCATCAGACTGCACGCCACTGCCACTATCCCAAAACATTTTCCTAATACTCACATTTTGGATAATTTTACTCCGCCGCCAAGAAAGGTTTCCGACCCTTGGTCTAGGGAGTATACCGGTGGAAATAATAAATGAACCAAACTGGACTTTATATATGTGCTTTTATCTTTACTATAAGAATATACGATACTCTCTACACTTTCCTTAGTATATTTACTTTTACCTACCTTTTATCGCCGTACTATTCTTAAATATAAGTTCTGTAAGATCTCCGAGGATTTCCATACATTGCGGAGCCTTACAAAGGCTTAACAAGCTTTTTGATTTGATTGTTTACCACATAAGCTGTAATGCCCAAATATCTTATTTAAAAATATTGTTAGTATTTAAGTATTTTTTAAGTCTAGTTGGGACCCATACCAGGTAAAACGCCGACACCACGGACCATATACAGAACCGAGAGAAAGTGAACCGTTATGAAGGTTTTGATGAGGTGATCGGTTAAAAAAATTAGATGGAAGAGTCAGTCGAGTTCCAGTGATTGGCGAATTAAAACGAGATTCAAACGACAAAAATTAAACCGTGCTTAAGTTATTTAAAGCGCTTAGAAAGTGGAGGATAAAAGCAAGAAAAGGAAGCGGATTTGGCTTGGAGGAGAATACAAACCGATGCCAGTGGCCGGCAGATTGAATACAAGCGTCTACAAGGACAGGGACGAGACGGTTATAACGGCAAATTGAGGATAATTTTTTCGGTGGGCCACGTTAGGGTAGCTATACGAAACGCCTATTCTTTATATGTTTTTGGAGGCAACAATAAAATAAAAAATTATATTGAAATTCTTCTTTCATTTCCTCTAATCGTTTTAATTTTTAAAGTAAATTTAGCTATCGGAACGAGAGGAACTAGTTTTTATCAGTGCCATCCCAACCAAGACAGTTTAGGATTGAAAAAGCATCGGCCACCACATCCTTTCTATTATAGGTCTAAGGATATTGAAAACAATCTTGCTATCGACTGATAAAATCCAAGTCCTATTTACGCCCAAGCGACGTTCCGTCTTATATTTCTGAAAATTTGTATATTTATTTGAAGGCGCCATAGCTGCGTTTCTAGAACGAGATGTAGAGTTGATATTTAAAATGATCATTCTACGACACCGGTAACAACATCTTTTAGTAAATGGCATTTTCCAAACGGAACTAAATCCTTAAAAAAGGTTCCTAGTAGTTACTACATGAGAAATTACTATATGATTATGAAATTAATTAGGATAGTGATTATTTAACCATTTTGACAGAACCCGCTTCTAAATACTTAGGATACAGAATGAAAAGAAGATGAAGACGTCGAAGTTAGTTTCCGTAATCTCATTTACGGGCGTTTGACATAAATCATTCTTGAATTTTCCCAAGAACCGTTTGTGATATTAATGACCTTCTAATCGAAATAATAATTCTATTATAGATTCGAGCACAAGCAAGCGTACTGAAGCGTGCCGTACTCGAGGAACAACATAAAAATTCAAATTTACGGGAATCGTTACGCCTAAAAGAAACGGCACTGCGTCGTACCGAACAAGAATTGGATAGTTTAAGTTTTCGCAACAAGCAATTAGAACATCGGGTTGCATCCCTACAGGATGATTTTGAGTTGGAGGCGAAAAAACGTGAATCGAAATCGAATAATTCAACAAAAAATAAATTATCCGTAACAAATCATGATACAATAACATCGATGGTATCCGAACAAGTGTTTACTGAAGAATTACAAAAGAAAATTTTAGAAAATGCTCAACTAACAACTGTTGTGACCGATAAAGATAGTGAAATAGACATGTTAACGACACGCATCCAATCGCTCGAACAGCAATTGTCGCAGACAAATCAGTCACACAGTGAAACCGAACAGAAGTTGCGAAAGGAACTTGACGGTTTGGTGGTAAAAAATAATGAATTAGAAACAAAATTGGCGGACGGAGTCAGTATGCTGGGCAGTGATGATACGATAAGTGTAACAGATAGCGATCACCTAATAACTAATCAACAAAGTAACTTATCGCATGGAACACCATCCCATCAAAATGCTGGACGTCGTATATCTTGCTTGGAAAAGGAACTGTTTCATTGGCGTACACAGTATGAGATGTTAAAAATGTGCGTAGGATTGAAGGCAGGCGATGATGCTCGAACAATGTTTCAGAAAATTGGATCATCAGATCCCACAAATCAAAGTGATAATATCCGCCCAGCTAGTGCTGGCGATATAGTTGTCAGTACGGATGAATTATTGTTTGAACATTTTAGTAAAAAATTAGAGGACATGTTTAGTGATAAATGTATGGCTGAATCAAGAGCAACGAGTTATTTGATTGAAGTACGTATAGTTGTCCTTAATAAATTAATACATAATTACAAGGCGTCTACAATTTTGACGAGTTAGTTCTCAATTTTATCATTTCCTCACATTTTCGCAATATTGAAAAATTTATTGTCTTACTACTTATTTCAGAGAATTTACCTTTTCCCTTTTATAATTTAATTTAATTTAATTTCAGTGTGATTCATTACGAAATAATTTAGATATTGTTACAAACGAGCTAGCCAATACTAAAGATATGTTGAATGAATCTCAAAGGAATTGGCAGTTGTCTAAAGAAGAATTGGTATATTATTTTTGTAAATCTAATTCCGCTAATATAATTCTATTAATTTATTTTTTAGGTCACAACTCAAATCAACTATGTAGAACAAATTAGTGTGCTAACGGAAAAAGTGATATCGCTTAGCGATCAAATTGCCCTGTTAAAATAAATTAAATTATAAACTGTGACGGATATAATTTTTTTTACAATTAATTCGATTTTCAATTTTGAATTATTTGTTATGTTGATATCCACTTAAAGATGATTTCTAATTGAAAAAAGAGAAAAGTTGTAGAATAAATTATGTTTAAAAGATTGATATACACATAGGGAAAAAATTATTATACGTATTTTTCTCCTTGCATGACTATTTTTCATTATTATACATTTTAAATTCATATTCATATCGATAAATAATAGTTAAGTAAAAAAAAAAAATTATGTATTACATAATTATGTTATAATTGATATAATTTATAAAATTTCTTTAATATAAATTCTGAGTTACCTTTTTTATTATTGTTGTAGAAAGAACTATCCCTGTACAATGTCGTCTATACAATTATTTAGTCAATTTACTTATAGCTCGAAATTTTTTAAACAATAGAACCAACTGAATATGTTCATTGATTGGATTTTGTTTTATATCACGAAATCTTGAAGAATTTTCATGTCGAAAATTCAACTCCAGTAATATTAAAATCTTTAATTATAGTAGGGGAGCCCAAGCGGGTATTTTGGGATTTACTCGAGCGCGTCAGATATTCAGAGGGGATGTTAAGTGAACCCCAACGCTACGCAAGGGGAAATTACATATAATTTATATGGGAATCGGCCATGTTTGAATGATAATTTGAGATAATTTGCTGAGAAAGACACGATTTATAGTGAAATCAGCTATTCCTCTTAAATACTCTATCTCAGATCTTCTCATTCGGGATTTTAGCTGGAAGAAGTAATAAGATTGGTTCGACTCGATATTTAAAAAAGTCAGTAACCAGAACTATTTTATAAAAACTAAAAAAAATGCTACGAGAATTTAATAAATTTCAAAACACTACATCGCAACTCGAAACATTTTCTAAATTTAGAAGAATAAAAATTCATTTTCAAATTTAGACCTTCTAAAAATTTCTTCATCTTAAAAAACGAATGCAAAAGATAAGCTGTGAAGGAAATTCTACGTGAAGTTAAAATGATATTGGCATTGTCGCGATGCATTGTGCGTGCTTGAGTAACGACATCGGCAAAACTGTCGCTAACTTGAAATTTGAATTCAAAATTTGAAAAAAGAGCGGCCGATTATTCGTTAACGCTTTAATTTTTTATCCTGGTTCCCAGGGGCTGATTTACCACTAGGCTGAGTAGGCAGGAGCCTAGGGCGGCGAATTTTTGGGCGCGGCAAAATTTAAGATACAAACATTTTTGAAGTTTGACTCGGTATATAAAAAAAATGTGGGATACCATCAACTCGCTGTTTCTATTTGGCTCTTCATTATTTCGCTGTGCTCGTTTCGCTGCAGTGTCAGTTGGCTGTTGTTGTTTGACTGTTTTCATTTTGCTGTTTGCTCATTTCGCTGTTTTTTGGCTATTTTATGTATTTTGTAAAACACACAAATATAGGATTAAATGTAACTGTTAGCTAAGTGGCTCACTTCGCTAAAAAAATTAAGAAAATAAAAAAAACCTTAAAAACGTGCGAACGAAGCGAGCAAAAAAAAAAATAATTAAAAAAGGAATATTTACATATTTACAAAATCTTTTTGACCTCTCTTTTGGTCTTCTCAAATTTACAAAATACATAAAACAGCGAAAAAACAGCAAAATTATAAATATTGATATTAAAATTGAGTCATGGTCGAGATCCCAACGAAGATCCGAAGGCCTCTATGCGCATATGACACATTTTACATGTACGGTAACATGGTAAGGGCGGCAAATTTGTTCCAGCCTAGGGCGCCCACTGTGGTAAATCCGCTTCTGCTGGTTCCTCAATTAAGTATTGCGCCCTACAATATGTATAGAACCATTTTTGATTACAGTAATTTTTTATAAATCTTTCCACCAGAATTTTTTCTTACTATTCACCATTTGGGCTGGCAATGAGAACGTGAAACGGTTGTTGCTACAAAGCTATCTTCACTTTTTAACTCCTGTTATCTCAAACGTATCTATTATTGTATACGAACGTGCATATATAATAAACGTCATTATATATATTTTCTCCCATAATTACTTAGGATTACTAACTACTACACTATTAAAATACATAATGATTATAAAAAATTTACTGTATTAACCAATTTATGGGATCGGTTGTATCGATTGTATGTATAAGTTGGTAGTCCCGATCTTTATTACCTTTTTTCCTGTTTTTGAAATTTCTTTTCTGTTTTTTCACAACCTCAGCTTACCATAAATTTTAATACGTTATTAATTTTAATTTAATAAATTAATAAAAGAAGTGAAACTCTCCGCTTTTGAATGAGCTAGGAAACTTGAAATTATTCAAATTTTCATATTAATGCAATGAAAGATGAAACCAAACATAAATATCTATATAAGTCGAGTCCATGCAATTTGACCAACAAGTCCATACAGATTTTTACTGATGTATACGTTCAATATATTATAATTTCATCACTGATCATTTTTGGGGAATTGTTAACTAGAATCTAGTTTGTCTGGATATAGCAAACAGCTGGCGAGAAATACAGCATAAGGTTTGTTTATGTCGAAGGGTGGAATTGCTTAAAAGTATTGACCTGTAATTAGCGCGCACGAAAAAAGCGCATCATCAAAAATACTGACTACTGTGCCCTTAAAGATAAAAACTAATACCGATAAAATGTAATAAACAAAATATTTACATTTTTTATCATATTTTATTTTGTTCGTTATTTGTTTCAATTTTTAAGAATACAACATTTCAGTTACCCAATTATTTGATTTTAATGAGGCTGATCTTTTGCTATTGTAAATTAATCTTTCTAACGATTGACTAAGGCATTAAATATAGGAAAAAGCTTTTAATTTAGTTTTCGATTTATTCTTGTTTTTAAATACAACCCCCCGTAGATATTTACATATCCTATACAGAAAAGGAGTACATCTAAGGTCAAGTATGATATAATTTAATTTTTAGGATTTACTTAAACTAAATAAATATAATATTTTTATTAAAAAATCGACAATTTGTATTCAAAATTTTGTGTATGTATTAATAAATATATAAGATTGTCTTTAATAATTTGCTATTAGAAACTGTATCATCAAGATATCGATATAATCTCCCTAAGCATAGGATATGGAATTTCTACGGTTCCAAAGAGTTTAAAACTTAATGATAGTGAAATCGACAGATTTGCAATCATCACCTTAAAAAATAATTAAGTATAAATATTTTCATCATAAATTTTCTTAAAATTATACTTTTAAAAAAATATGTTTCTTCTATTTGTTTCTCAGACCGGTTTAATCATAAAAACATCGGCCCCAAAATGAAACCAACAAATACAAATTTTCGAGCAAACATTTTGCACATACTGATAAATTTAACAACCTTGTTCAACAGTATAACAATTCTCTCACATCGTCTCACCCAATCTTGAATAATATTGAAATTAAAATTGTAAATTTCTTTCCATTCGTCCCAATCGATCGGTACGTTGACGTCAAGGTAATAGTAATGGTTTGAAATAAGCTCGACAACAAATTGCCGTCAACGTTGGCGGTAAATCTTGATTTCGATAATACGTATTACACTCTTTTTCGGTAAGTTTCGCAAATGCAGCCGCATATTCACGATGGAAAGTCGCCATATCGATATTCGTACGGCCCAATACAATGATGGCTAAAAATAAAATGTCACGATAAATTGAATGGGTACGATCAACACCACGATGTTGTAGTTTATGTCTTTCGTTAGCTAAACGCTTAACAGGTGTTAGGAGATCGTTACAACGTAATCCAGTAATAACTTGCTGTATGACCCTACAGGAAAAGTATGATTATTAAAAAAGAATTGTACTAAACCAATTAAAAATCAGCTTACGCTCCATTTAATGTTGTTTGATCGGTCAATAGCGCTTTAAGTAGAGGGCTTCTTGACTGATTTTGTCGACATAACATATACATTGGGGGACCAGCCTCAGCATGTAATCTTACGTCATCCCATAAGCAATGTACAAATATCGTCTTATCATTTCCAAGCAATGGATCATTTATATCCTCTGACATCGCCTATATAAATTAGTGTAAATATTTGTACATTAGACAATCGAAAGTGAACATCGTAACTTAGATAAATTTCAACCAACTAAATTTACCTGCTGCTTTGGTACGCAGAGATTTGGGAAATGCGTTTGAACATCAATTCGTTCCATATGCCAAACTAAATTCCAATATATAATCGGATGTTCGTCAACGAATGCCGGCTTTGTTAACGCCCTATGTCCCTCTTGTTGTAAAATATTTTCCAATTCTTTTCGTAATACTAACGGATTTAAATATGGAACACTTAAGCCATCAGTTAATTTTGTCAAATCATTTTCAAGTGATTCAGTAACGATTAACTGAATACTTAGAAATGGTACAGTTGATTTTGAACAGGCCGGACATGTTGAATTTAAATTTGAATCCTCAGCTTTCCAGCCAGCCATTATATCTTCATCGTACATTAATACCGAACAATTATGACATTGTGAACATGATGTCATTTGGATGACAATATCATAGCCCGAATGATCGGGATTCTAAAATTAATTATATTTTAATTATAAAAATCTATTAACTTCGTTTAAATTGTACCTCAACTAAAATTGGTTCATAGATATCGTCGGGTAGATAAGGATATGTATTCGATCCAGTTCCATTTGAACCTAAACCATTTATAGTATTTGCCGAATTTGATTCGCCCAATGGAACTAAATTATTGTAACTTGATTTTCTCGATTCACTTAACCGGCCCCACAGATCCAGTTCCGTTGAAAGTTTTCGTACCGAATGTGTCGAACCATCAGTCAATAGATCGGAATCGGAATTATTTAAGCCACTATTGCTACCTAAAAGACCCGATTTAACCGGCGTGGTATTTGCTGATAATGCTTCTTTTATTTCATCCAATTTTTTTGCTACTGATGTGGCTGCATGTTTGATACTTGTCAAACCGCCTTGTAACAATTCATTGGATTTTTTCCCCGTCAAACTTGGACTAAATGGTAAGTGAAAGAAATTCTGTATAATAAAATTCGAAAATTGATTTTGTAATATTATTATTTTAATATTACGGCACACCATTTACATTAATAGGTGATTAATTTAAGTAAGACCCACAAGAACAAGAAACACTTACCTTATGTTCGACAAATTTTCTATGATGTTTGATGGAATTTTCAGATCCTTCTTAAATGATAATCGTGCAGGTGAGTAACGTCTAATAATAACGAGCAAGATACAAAACAAATTTTCAAATTAAAAAAACAAAAAAAAAAGGTTAAGGTTTGAAAAACAATATTGGGACAATCGAAAATAACATAAATTATTTTTTGCAGTGCCAAAAATACAATCAAATTGAGGGCAGACAAATTATACATATCCAGGTGCATTGAAATAAAAAAAATATATCGAACATCAGGTGTAGCAAAGGATTAACTTTGAACTACACTATTTACAATCTAGAAATATTTATTAATACAAATCACTGTTCTTCTTTTTTAGAATTTCCAAAATTTTTCAAAATTTGAAGTGTAACAAAATGAATTAGCATAAAATTGGCATTATTCTCGTCAAGTGGGAAACTAGAGGGGCTTATGCGAGTACGCTGAATCCAATGGTGCTAACCGTTTTTCTATATTAGCTCTTGTTTTCGAGATATTTCAGATTTAAATTTATAGGCCCAAGAGCTCGAAAACAAATGTAATTTTTTCATTTTTCATTGGATTTAAATCGGTGAAAATAGATTGAATAAACATCGTATCTACAAAATTAAAAAAAAATTAAAAAAAAATTTCTTAATTTTGACAATAGATGTCGTCATTGGTTCACCATTTGTGGGACTCTATTCCCCTTCATGTATTTGAATTTCGCGCAAAACGCTACATGGACTATTGTGGAACATTTGTTGGAATTTGCAAGAGGAAGAAGACAACACAGAAGATTCAACAAATCAAAATTTAAAAAATTAGGAAACATGTTGATCTTGCGGAAAAAATTATGAAAAATTACCTTAAAAACGATTGAATCGATTTAATTTTTTCAAAGGTCATAAAATGGAAAACTCCCATAAATGGTCAAGAAATGACGCATTTTACATCTAGCACAGTGTAAAAAAGCTCTTTTGGACCCGTCGCTATTTATCGTTTTCTATGACAAACTCTTATAGGAAAGTGAATGTTCTATTATTTATCTTATTCAATGGTATTTCACTGTGGGAAAAATGTTTTCTTTATCCAAAGCTATACATGTTTTTGTTACCAACAAGCTTTCATACTCTTATGTCAAAAATGCAAGTTGGCCTTCATCCGATAAAATTATGTATTTCCAGAACTCTGGGAGCTTTTTTAAATGGTCGTTTTTTTTAATCATATTTCTTCAATATTTTTATGGCAATATCAACGCAAATACGTTTATGAACATTTTCCTCAACATCTTTTGCTCATTGCGAGGTAGTTACAAGAGGATTTCCTTTTACAGTTAAGATAATGTTTCCCTTTCTTTTTTATTTTGATGAGCGTACAGTGTGACGACGTTTTTAATGCAGGACATTATATTGTTTACACCCGAATCCCATTGTACAAGTTTAATAAAGTGGATTTTCACTGTGGTACACTAAAAAAATGGTAACAGACTAGGTGGATTTTGATAATTGGTGGGTATGCTGAACACGATTGCATCATTAGTTTTTCTCCTACACGTCACATTTCGAAAAAAATGCTTCCAAAATAGTGAATTTTTTCAAAAAAAAAAGCTTTCAAATTTTGATCAATTGAATTCAAACAAGAACTAAATCATATATCATTCGAGAAATACATTTATGTACAGGTGTGCGCCCTATAACACGGTTAATTCGTAGCGTATTATATGGAAAGCGAAATCGAAAAAGTTATATCGAAAACGAAATTGAATTGCGAGCAATAATACATTGAAAAATGGTCATATTTCTATCCAATTTGATATGCAATCGTGTTCAGCATACCCGAATTATCAAAATCCACCCAGGCCAGTCGTATTTTTTTTTTTTCAAATTTTGTACCTTAGTGTTATTTTCGTTTAGTTTTTTTTTATTTTTAATTAGAATTTCAATTAATTTTTTATCTATACTAATTTTACCTAATTGCATGAAATGTGCCCTACTTGCTTTACAGTCCGGGACGATTTCGTAAAAGACTGAAAAAGTGTATGTACCTCAATAAAATTGTAATAACTCCTAAACTAAGAAATGGATCACAGTGTAATTTTGAGGACGTGTTCAA
>JANTOP010014262.1:0-14446 GCA_027564815.1 Symmerus nobilis | reverse complement strand
AAATGATATTTATGATTGATTGTAAAAATTATCAACCAATGACACATTTTGCATGTTCGGTAACACGGTAAGGGCGGGAAATTTGTTCAAGCCTAGGGCGGCCAAAAAGGTAAATACGCCTCTGGTTATTGTCATATCTTGTGGAATCAGGCTTTAGTGCTGTTAATCATATTATGACCAAAGAAAGAAACCACCAGAATATTTCCGAAGGAGGAGATCTTCGTTTGTTCCTTTCAAAAATTGACCCAGATATTCAGCATTTAGTTTCACAGCATCAACCTCAGGGATCTCATTAATAATTTAATTAATTAAACGTAATTGCATCACACTTCATACTTGGCAATCAGTCTGTTGAAGTCCAGTGCTGAACATAGGCCTACCCCAAGATTTTTTTTCATTGGGGGGTATTTGGTCTAATTCACCACGCTGACCAATGCGGGTAGGTGAATAATTTGTTGTCATTAATCATTTCAAGGTAATTGACAACAGGCGTATATGTTTTTTGCCTACTCCCATTTACGGGAGTGTTCTGTACTATGCTAATTCACAGTACGTGGGACCGCCACCTTAAGCTTTACGTGACCATCCGATATCACACGATTAGTTTGCGACCAATGAGGCGATCTAAAATCATTTTTTTTGTTAAGATAATAATTCATCGCCACCAGGGATCGAACCCATAACCTCCCTCTTCCCAAAGCTGTGACGTTGCTGTCTGGGCCATTGTAGAGGTATGCTTCTATGTGTGCAAGGAATAAATTTGGTGAGTAATTATTATAATATACTTTAACTTGCTGTAACTTTGCTTAAATTTTATTAAGTAAAATTATTTTCCTACTTTATAAATCACCATTACTGTGGAACCGGTGGGCGGTTAAAAAATTTTACTACTAACAGAGATACGAAGGTGGGGGGTAGGTATAAAAGGTGGACTACCCCTGGTTTATAATGTTTAATTATACCGACTTTAAATAAAGGAAATTACGAGTTTTTTAGACGGACATCAGTAGGGCAACTTGACCAAGCTTGATCTAGATGTAGAATACACTTGTCCGGGCATAACTGGACGGCACCTCCACCGTCCAATTTTATACTATTAATCGCAGATCTGTCCGTTCCATAAAATATATAATTATGATCGAAAAATTCGGCAGATTCATGATAGATTCATTCAGCCAAGTCTCACTGAGCCCGATTGCATCATGATTAGATGCACCAACATTTCAATAAAAATCATTTAATCTTCCGTTTTTGGTAATATACTGAAAAGAAATTATTATTATTACTTCTGGGTGAATTTGTAATTATATTTCTATTACTATTTTGTCCATTTGTGAGACTGACATGTTACGCCAACAGGCCAAAATATTCAGGGACAGATATCGCGTTATAGTACTGGACCGGAACACCCATTTTAAACGAAAGTAAGCGTAACGTTGAAATCACACTCGGCACGAGGACGAACGAGTTGTACAGAAAATGCACAATTTATCAGTCTGGCGTTTCCAAGATAAATAATTCTCAATATTTAAGGGAACAGTATTAACATGCATGTTTTGAACGTATATCCATTTTGTCACTGGTCCAACTAATAAAATTTGGGGACATGACACAAGCATAGGACTATCATTTCCCAGTTGTGCTCGCCTTCGGCTTTCAATTTCTGATTGCCTAGTATTTGACCATCTCTTCTTATGTTTTTGAGATAAGCTTCAGCTTATATCCTTACCTGGAAAAACAATTGTTATTAGATTAGATTAATTAAGGAAAATTTACTTGTATTTAATGTAACGGTCATACTTACAGTTCGAACAATTATTCGGAACACTTTTATGTTGGTAAAAGTTATTTTAAAAATATAACTTGTTAGTTAACCCCTTAAGGGTTTGGTGTCATTAACTCGAATAAATCAACCCCTAACCGGATCGTAATTGAAATTTTTAAATTTCATGTGCTGAAGAAAATGATTGGAACATTTTCATGTTCATTCAACATGGAATTCCATTAAAAAATAGACTAAAAAAAATGGCATAACACCCAAACCAGCCACAGAGAAAATCTTCTATCAATGCATCATATGGATTTCCCGTATTAGATTATCCAATCCATCCATCCACATGAAAATGTGCACACATTGCGGTGCAACATACAAAATAATAAAAAAAAAATGGCAAAACAAAAACATGCGAATCTACGACAAAACAAAAATCAAAACAAAAACAAAAACAAAACCATATCTTTGCCACAACCGCGAATGCATACAACGTTCGGAAGAGGAGAACGGAAAAATGGCAAGAAAAAAAAAGGAAAAATAAAACCATAGGAGGGCATAGGCATTGGGGAATGGTTATTGACCTCGAATGCATCACACCGTTGCACGATGCATTTTTTTGTTTAAAAACTTCAGAAATGAAAAATGAAAATTTCCGAAACAAGAACAATCGATTTTTAGTGTCCCAAAAAAAAACGTTGTCTGTCTGTCTGTCTGTTTGTGTGGAAGCAAAAAATTGTTAGTGAAGTCTTCTGTCTACAGAACCTCTAGTTGAAGTCCTTGAACAAGTTCTTTGACTTTATAAATAAATAATCAAAGGACGGACGGTGGATAATCGTCGGTTTTTTTTAATTTTTTTTATTTTATATCGATTTCGAAAACTATTTAATCGATCGATTTTAAATTGAATGAAAGAAGAAGAAAAAAACACCTTCTTTCTATATCTACCCACCATGTCTGTTCTTTCTACTTCTTTTCTATAGATAGAACTCCGAAACCTTTCTGATAAATTTTGTCTCAAGACGATACCCGTGTCCCGTCACCGTTGTTTTTTTTTCATTACCTCGAATTATCAGCAGGTAAAAGAATAATAATAAAAGGAAAAATATACAATCGAAGAAGGAATAAAGTTTCTTCTTTTTAAATTTGTGCAGTTGGGCTCTCTGTCTATCATATGAATCACCCAGTACCGTTCATTCACCAACATCTTTGGTTGTCTTTGGTTGTCTTTAGAGAATTATTAATGAGAAGATTAATTAGAATTTACATTTCCTTGATTTATTAAAAAAAAATAACCAAATATTCCTGCAGAATGGTTCCTTTACATATCAGGGTGTCTCACATTAACATATTTTACACATCAAAATTTGCAGGATTTAATTCTTTCAAAGATTAGCCCAGTTCTTAATTATTTCAAACTGTCTTACCGTAGTAATAATGAAGTTCCATCTGATTTTTATATCCCAGAAATAATTTCAAGGGCTTAACTTCGGCTGCGTACACGCATATTGAAATTAACCATGAAAACTTCGAGGATATATTGCGGCAAATCCGAAAATAGATAGGAAAAGGGCTCCAGTTAATCTACTAAAATGTTAGGAAAAACTGGGAGCAAGCTGGTAAAATTAGACTGAAACGCTCTCAGAAAAATTTATGAAGAAAAAAGAGAAAAAGCGCGAAAAGAGCCGGACAAAATTAGGGAAACTTTCGCTCGACAAAAATAGAAGAGAGCACGAAAAGTCTCTATACTTGCGGGGAAAATCTAGAAAATTGAGCCGATTCCTTGGTGAAATTCAGAAAACGTTTGTTAAATGTCCAGGGAAATTAGAAAAAAAAAACGATAAAAATCAAAAAATGATAAGACAATGGCAGGAAAATCATTACAAAGTAAACAATCACCCAACATTTTCTGAATACTTGACTAGCAGCTCAACCGTAATTTAAAGAAGCTGTGATACAGAAACTGGTTGTAATGGATGAATGTGTAGGGTTGCGAAGTCTCTCATTCTACCAAATGCAGGTCTTGTGTCTCAATCAATTTTTATTTTTAATTAAATATACGAAGTTATTATCCCGAGATAATAACTTCCAACTTGAAATACGTAACCAAGCACTAACTACAAAATACTGCTATTCAGTGGCGTAGGGTCAAAATCAAAATAAAAAATTCGTAAAGCTTCGGCACCGAGAAATTTGAATATCGGACATCGCAACATTTGATCCGGATTTCCCGAAAATTTTCTTCGAATCCATAAAAATGTTATGATGCAGGAAGTTTACAAATTAGTTAAGGAAAAATAGAAAAATAACTAAACTAAACATTTCGTAAAAAAGCTCTGCAAAAACATAAAAGCTCTCAGAAAGCTTTATTTTCCAAACCTTATTTCTTGCATTTTAAAATCTATTTACGAAATTTAAAATTTTCCAAAAAAAAAATTAAATAAATTTAAAAAGCTTAAAAAATCTTGAAAGTTCGTTGAAAGCTTAAAATTAAAACGTCATTTTATATAATTTGGAATGGAATTTTTCATATTTCATATAACGATTCTTTAATAAAATTTCAACTTTTTCCAAAATAAACCTTCAAAAATCGCGATCGCTCATCGAAAGCTTAAAATTAAATGTCATTTTGTATGCCGGTAGATGCATTTTTCATGAAACGGTTCTTATAGTTCTTGTTCGAACTATAGATGCCTTTCGTGATAATTTAAATTCAATTCATTCACTCGTAGAGATTTTAATTTTCCACGGAGCTTTTTATATAAAAATTAAATAATATTTTAATTACAATGTTTCGTTGAGCTTTTGGAGCTTTCTTAAAGCTTTTTCAGAAAATCCTCAATTTCCACTGATTTTAAATTATTAGGATGGAAATTCCCAATTCATTTATGCAGCGGCAGATTTGAGACCAAATCAATATCAACCGACCTAAAACAATCTATTTGATTGGCCTCTCGCTATCAAAGTTTAATATCCAAAAGCCCTACAGGGGCTACACCGAATACACCTGAATCTAGTCAGGTAGTCCCTACTTCTCGCGATTTTCTCTAATTTATCGGAATGTCCCTCGAAATTGCCTTTGCCTTTGCATTTTCCCTTACATTGATTGGATTTTTTCCGACATTTCCCGCATCTTACCGAAATTTATCCAAATTTTTCCCTACTTTTCATTATGTCGGCTTCTTCCTAATTTTTTATACGTTTTCGCAACGTGTCTGCCCTATTTCTTGGAAATTGTTCGCCTTTTCGGACTCTTCCAACTTCGTCGATATTTTACGCAAGTTTTTCTGATTTTTTAATATTTTCCTGGGTCTGTTAGATTTTTCCCGAGATTAGTAACTTTTATCTCGGGATTGAATTGAATTTCATTGAATTCTCTGAATGTCGTCCAATTAATTTCTACTGTCTCAACATACTGTTCTTGGCCGTTGTTCCGATATTGGGCGGATTTGTCTGAATTTTCTCGAGATTTTATAAACTTTGACCTTTACTTTACTTTTCTGTCTTACCCCGATTTTTTAAATATTACACGTATATTTCCTGAATTTTATCCAGCTTTACCCGAGATTTTGTAGATTTTAAGGTTTTCGGGACGGACTTTAAATCGTATACTACCCCAATGAGGTTGGAAAACGCAAGGCGCAAAACCTATTTTATTTTACCCGGAAATTCTATTTTTCAGAGCCCTGTATCGGCCCTCCTAAAATCAAGGGATGAATTTTATGGAAAAGTGGGTTCAACATTTTCTTTCTGTGACCCTTCGGTTCATTTCAACGTAACCAGATTTTCCGGGTTCCAAAGAAAATTTCCCGGAAATTTAATTTGTCCACAAGATAGTCAGAAAAATCATATCACGTAGGTCATCTCCATCGAAAACGTCTAATGTTAAATTTCCTGGAAAATTATAACAATTTCCATGTAAACAACCGATTTTGTTGCCGTTTCGTTGTTAAATCGACCCCCCCCCCCCCCACCACCCTAAAATCAGGGCTTTTTTTTTATAAAAAGTTTATTCTACAATTTCCCCACTCAATCCTTTTTAATTTCCCATAATCACATTTTCCAATCCCTTAATAAAATTCCGTGGAAATTTTAATTTTTTAAGTCCAATGGGTTGGTTATGGGTTGCCATCATTACCAGTCACTGTATTATTGACGTTATAACCAAGATTAAATTTATGATTATCGCCTATCAGTGGTTACCAGCTCTTGAATCCGTTCACATGGTTAATCCAATAGAAATCTAAAATTATAATTAAAAGAAATGAGGTCGATTTCAGGAATCAGATCGTCGGGTTCAAGAAATGAGCCCATTTACCCAAAATAGATGATGAATATTTTTACATAAATAATTAATTTCATGACCACAATTATTTATTGGAATTATTTATTTTATTTTATTTTGCTTTTTTTTCTTTTCATTATTCAAATTAATATATAATTTTTCAAGAGAATTTCGTGGATGAATATTCCATGAATTGTATGGTAATTTTCGCTTCCTTTCTGATTCACATTTTTATTATTTTTTCCTTTCTTTCCGGTCGTTTTATCAATTTTATGAAATTGAATGTGATGAACGGGCAGGGGTGGAAGTTTCGGCCAAAATCAATTTGATAATGTTTGGATCAATACTTTGACTTTATGCGGACAACATTTATTTTTTATGTTTTTTTTTATTAAATAATATTCTTAAGTCGAGGTCAAGAGACTCCAATTAAACAACAAGTGTGTCCAGCTGGTTTATTTTTTATTATTTTCGAAACGAAACGATCGATACACTCCCTTCCTTCTCTAGAAAATAAACAACATTCTGCGTGTAGTTGTATTGCGATCAGTAATGATAAGCAACGACGAGAACAACAAAAATACGCTTGTTTATGATCATTATCCATGACAAATATAATACCTTCGTTTTTTAAGTCAGAAAGTACATTAAACCATATTTTTTTTCTTTTTATTACTCTTTTGTATAATCTGAATCGTGTCCAGTGTGACTTGTAGGCCTTCAGACGAATACATTTTTTTTTTGTATTCAATTCTTCAATCTTCATTTTATTGAGGATCATCAGGCGAGAAGAATAAAAAGAATCCGAAACAAAGAGATGTTGGATTGGGTTAAAAAACTGGCTGACTTCCCTAAAACCCGGTTTTTATTTCTATTTATCTGTCTGAAAATTATAATCAATTAACTAGACGTAATCCGTTCTTTGCTACACCACCGGTCGAGCCCCTATTTTGTATGGAAAGTGTATACTATACAGTGAGGGACGTGGAGGGATCGTATCGAATAAGAGTTTAAACGTTTTGAAATTTATTTTCGATCCTAATAATTTAAAATCAGTGAAATTTAAGATTTTCCGAAAAAGCTTTAAGAAAGCTCCAAACGCTCATTGAAAGATTTAAATTAAAATGTTATTGTAGTCAGTATGGAATCGTTATATTTCTCCCAATAATTAAACTTGAATGAAATCGGATCGTTAAAAAGCTCGATAGGAAATTAAAATCTCTGAGCTTTCAATTTTTTTTTGGGAAAATTTTTAGAATCTGGATAGAAACTAGATTTTAAAACGTGAAAAATTCAAAATTTAAATATTTTTTTGAGCTTTCAGTAGACTGAGAAAGTTTTAACCGAAAATCTCAGTTTTATCTCAATTTAAGAAATCGAATAAAAACTAGATTCCAAACGACATAAAATGACATTTTAATTTCAAGCTTTCAATGAGGTTTCGAGATTTTTAAAGCTTTATTTTGGAAAAAGTTCAAATTTTATCAAAGGATCAATTTTTATTTGGATTAATTTCAAAACTTAGAGCTTTTGTCGCGCTTTTAATAGTTTGGATAAACTTCTTGTGAAAATTCCACATTTCATTTAAATTTAATGAATCGGATGAAATTCAGTTCCAAATTAAATAAAATTACACGTTTATTTTAAGCTTTCAATGAGCTTTCGAGATTTTTGAAGCTTTATTTTGCAAAAAGTTGAAATTTCGTTATTGAACCGTTATCTGGATAGAAAATAGATTTCTAGACGTAAAAAATGTATCTCGAAACGTACAGCTTTCGTTGAGCTTTTAATAGTTTGAATAAGCTTTCTGCGGCAATTCCGTATTTCATTTAAATTTAATGAATCGGATGAAAATTCGATTCCAATTTATAGATAATGATATTTTAATTAAAAGCTTTCAGTGAGCTTTCGATATTTTCAAAGCTTTATTTTGGAAAAAGTTGAAATTTCGTTATCGAACCGTTATCTGGTTAGAAAATAAATTTATAAACGAAAAAAACTCATTTGAAAACTTAGAGCTTTCGTTGCGCTTTTAATAGTTTTGACAAGCTTTCTGCGAAAATTCCATATTTCATTTAAATTTAATGAATCGGATGAAAATTGGATTCTAAATTATGTAAAAATACATTTTAATTTTAAGCTTTCAGTGAGCTTTCGAGATTTTGGAAGCTTTTTTTGTGGAAAACTTGAAATTCTGTTAAGGGTTCGTTATCTGGATAGAAAATATATTTAAAAACGTAAGAAATAAGGTTCGGGAAATAAAGGTCTTTGTGAGCTTTTATGTTTTCGCAGAGCTTTTGTATGAAATGTTTAGTTTTGATATTTTTCTATTTTTCCTCAACTAATTTATAAACTTTCTGCATCATTACATTGCACCGGTTCGTTCTGGAATAACTATAGATTTTCTGTACCCCAAATGGAGTAAATATACGGCGTTGTAAATACCATTTCTTTCCACAGAAGCGATATTTTCGATCCTTCGGTCCTTGAATTCCTTCACCAAACTTAAAAGAAGAAAAAAACAATCAAATAATCGCTGTCAAAGATCTGCGTTCCTAGATTGTTTGTGATATCATTGAAAATAACATTAACAATTCCCCGGTATATTCTGATTGTCCCTATCGATGTTGCGGACAATGCAGATTTCGTGGTGTTTTAAGCCGTCATAGTTTCGTTATCTGTTGGCTAGACTGCCACTCATGTTCCCGGTGAATGTGAGACCATCCATTGGATTATGAGTGGCTTCTCAGTAAAGCGTAGCCAATGTGTATCTATACAAAACCAATTGTCCAGTCCGCAATCTGTTTCTTGTGGTGTGCCGCAGGGATCTGTTCTTGAGTCCTTACTATTTCCATTATTCACTAAAGTTTTTTTTTTGTTTTTTACCTACTGATTTGATTAATTTCGATTTGATTGCAGTGACTAACACAACCGGGCTTGTTTTTGAGATTGTCTGTAGATAACTTTCAGCTATTCATCATTTAAATTCCTGCAACCCCTTCTAATTTGAAGTATCTTGTCTCAAATCGATCGTACAATTAAGAATAAATCGGAAAAAGTCCAGGAAACGTTTAAAAAGTTGGAAAAATTCGGAGAAAAGCCGGGTAAATTCCGTGATAATGTTAGGAAAGTCGAAATAGATTGGAAAACGTTTTAAAAAACGATAAAATATCAAGGAAAAATCTAAACAAGCTTAAGAACAATCCGCTGAAATCTGAAAATGTCGGGAGAAGTTGCTAAAGCCGAAGAAAATCCCAGCCAATAATTAAAACAATAAACAAACGTTTACCTACTTATCTCATCTCCCACCATTTTTATGACTTTTCCGGACATGGTTTGACTTTCAAAAAAAATTCCAGACCTTTTTCGACCGCTTTTAGATTCCCGACTTTTTGCAACATTACCAGGTTCTGATTTTACCGTACTTTTGTTACATTACCCTGCCGCTAATGGAATCTCTTCCATTTACCCGAATTTGTCTTACCTGTTCCCGACTATTCCTAGCCTGTTCCCAACCTTACCTGATTGTCCATGATTTAAGTTCTTTGATAGCAAATCAATAAATATTTAGAATTTAAATTAAAAGAAATGTCTCCGATTTAGCCCCAATCCCATCAAAATTTACCTGTAACTTACAGAATATATGATTGAACTTAACACAATGAAAGAACCACTTACCATTCGTCGGTTTCTTCATTGCATTCCCAAACGAACTGATCGTTATCGGCCGCTTCCATCCGCGCCAATTATTGCATAAGCTTTCCGGTTCCGAGGACCATGAACACAACGAATCCTCCTCAAAACGATCCGAATCATCGAAACTGAAACGATCGCACTCCTCATTATTCCAATCGGGGGGGACCTCTTGCGGTTGTTGACCGGCGGGTCCCCCGCCAACATCGCCCGCTTGTGCCAGTTTATATTTTTTGGTACTGGGGCGGGGTGGTTATGCAGTCGGTTATCGAACTGTGCCTACTTGCTTTTTGTCGAGTTTAAATTCTTGGTTAGATTTCGAGTTGGGAAATCGGATTTATTTATTCAATTTATTTATGATTAACGAAGCTGAGCATCATTTCTCTCCTAAACAGAACATATAACGGATTCACACACAAACAAAATGTCCGTAAATGGAAACAGATCCTTTATTGCTTCCCGTTGGTTTGTTGAAAAGCCACCCTTTTAGTTATGACGTCGTCACACAGAAAAAAAAACAAATGAAACAGGATTTGATTGGGAAAATAAATTAACAATATTCACACCACTTGTTCATGATTTTTCTTTCTGGTTGGGAAACTAATCAAAGAAAAGTTTTTCCTTTGTGTTTGCGGAAAATGGTTACACACACAACGGAAGTTATACGTGTGCAACTGGATACATTTTCATTTTGACCCCCGCATTCAATTAGGTCGTCGAATTGATTGAATTTTTTTTTTATTTATTTTAATTTTCTGTGGGTAAATTAATTTTTCATTTCCTCGATAATTTGAGCAGCCAATTAAATTTTCCTTTTTCTATCGGTGATCTCCCCGTCGTCGTGTCGTAATCGTCGTCGTGGTGAGTTGATAAATCTTTTTTTTCTTTTTCCTATTATTTTATCAAAATCCTGGAAATTCACTGAAAACTTTATGGGATGATTTTCGTTTATAATTAAAATAAAATAAAAAACCTTTCGTTGATTTTTTCTATTTTCACGACCAACTGGAAGTAAATCCCCAGCGATTTTTCATCAAATTTTTTAAACTGCCAACCATTTTTCCTTCATTCAATCGGATTTCAAAACAACGAAAAAAAAATTTCTTTGTCCATCGATCGATGGAATCGAAAATTATCAATTTCCCTTTCGTTCGATTTTAATTGTGGAAAATTAGGGGGAAAAATGATGAAATTAATTCTATAATTTTTCTACCGAATGGATATGGTTTTCCTTTACGCTCAATTAATGATTTTTCTTTCTTTTTTTTTACATTTTTTTTTGTTGGAAAATCTTTAAACAGAAAAAAAATCCCATTCACGACAGACGATAAACAACAAATAAAAGCGAACCACTTTCGTTTGGGAAAGCTGAGTGACTGGACTGAGGAGATGAGATGAGATGAAGCAAAGAAAATTTTGAGTATTTTCCTTTTATTGATATTTTTTGTTTTCCATTTTACAAATCGAAATACGAAATGTCAACAGAAATCATATGGTCTGAACGAGCTGTCGAAATCTGTGGCTCTCAACCTATCGCTCAACGACTGATAACAGTTACATGGAGATTACACGTTCAGTCCATGAATGTAGTTAGATTGAATGATACCAGACTGATCGTGTAATGGGAAACCATCAGTCTCGCATCAGTCATTTCTCGATGAAGGTTTTGGGCTGGACTGATGGCAGACTGAACGTGTACCCTCCGTCTTTGACTTGATTGATATCAATCCTTCGTTCAATTTTATGATAATTCGACTTTATTAATCAACATACTCTCCTTCAAGAGTAATACATTCGTTCCAACCAGAGGAGAGAGGAGTTTTTTTTTGTAGAACGATTTGTCTTAAAATAGACCTCAGCTTTTTTTCCATGGAGCATCTTTTTGATGTCTGCAAAAAGTCAGTAGGCGCTGGGGGTCAGATCTGGAGAGTACGATGTGTGAGGAAGCAATTCGAACCTGTCCAGCTTAATTTTGAGTTTTTTGTCGTTTTGGACGAATTCACCGGATGTTATCCATTGAGATGACGATCTTTTTGGTTCGGGTGTGTGGCAATGGACCAACGTTTCATCCATTGCCACATACCGATGCAAGAAATCCTTTTTATTTTGCTTGAACAGCTCCCACAATTTCTCTTTTCAGTTTTTCAAAACTATTTTGTGGATTTTTTTAGTTTTCCCGAACACCTGCCGATTTTGGGTGACCAGATCATTTACTATCATCAGTGTTTGTGCGCCCGCGTCTACATAATGCTTATCAAGCCACTGTGTGGCTTTAACAGTATTTTTCCCCATCAAAAAATCAATGTTTAATCAACACACGAAATTCTTATCCATTGTTTTGAAAATTACAAAACTGGGGTAACTAAAACCACTGTAATCTCTAAACTATAATTGTCGGAATGTCAAGTAATTTTAATTTTACAACTTCTAAAATTTGCGGCGGCCTTGATAAGGCTTGCTGAGCTAAGTTAAGACTATATAACCGTTCAAGCGGTACATATGCAACAGTACTAGTAGGAATGGTTGATTTCATGAAAATTCGTGCCGTTTTTTCAGTAAATTATCTCAAATTATTATTCAACTATTCATTTGAATATGGAAGCCAGACACGTTTGGAGAGAATTCAATCCCATAAAAGTTATGTGTAATTTATTCTATCGCTTATTATTGCCATTCTTGTTTCTGCTCTCTATTCTCAGAAAATAACAGTACAAACTCACAGCATTTAATTGCTATTATAAAAATAACAGCATTAAGTTGTTGTTGTATATTCCCAACATTATTGTGACCATGCCATTCCATAAGAATCTAGCAATGTTGTTCTGTGTCTTATTCGAATTTTACGAGTCCATATAGATTTCTACTTGATTTCTATTTGATTACGCGATGGATCTAGAATATTGTACCACCAGCGGCCATAAAAATAAATACGGATCGAATTGCAGATCATTTATGAATATCTGCCTCAAATTTCAGGACTCTGGCTGTAGAAGTAAGGAACTTCTTAATAGGTTCACAGCCCCTGCCATGAATGCAGGATTTACTACAATAAAAAATTATTCTCTCCAAATAATTATTAAGAAAGGTATCCCGAAATTATCGCTAAACAATTTGAATTTATGTTAGGTATGCCTGTGCCGCCAGGGGAATTTTTCAAATTGAATATGGATCGAATAATTGAATATCTCTTAAGAACATCTGTACTAACATAGCTTCGAAATAATGTGTTTAGTGAAGTTTGACCATTCGAATAATGGGTATAATCCCAAATTAAATATTTCGGAAACTAATCGACATAAATTAATGAAATTTGGTGAGGGTATAGATATTTTCCCATCATAGATTTGTAAAATTACCAATTGAATAACTCGGAAACCAATTAATAGAATTTATTGAAAGTTGGTGTAAAAAAAGTAATCTCCTAACAATACGAAAATCTTAAAAAAAATTGATAGGCCTCTGTGGATTTGAAAAATTCTAAATGAAAAAATTTATTACTTCAGTCAAAATAAGTCCGAATCTACTGAAGATAATCTTGATCGACAGATTTTTATTCTATAGATCGTATTCCGTTGATAAAAATATAGTTCAGGAAGCAGATCTCAAAATGAAAAATCAGCTGCGTTATTATTTCGCAAAAATGTATCTCTTCGTCTTAGAATTGAACCCTTCATCTCGCATATCACGGTGATCTAAAATGTATGAACTAACCACTCGACCAGTTCTCAAGAGGCCTAAACAAACTATTGAAAAATTATGCATGAAAAATCCATCCATTCTTCTGGAAAATCCGGGTAACTTGGCTTTCACGTTGAAGAGGAATCAGTCCCATATAAATTGCATGTAATTTTTATTTCTCTCACGTAGTTACTATTCTTTTCAATTTTCTACAGAATTATATATATCTCTTTCCATACTCTTTCTCTTTATTGTCAATTCTGCTACCATATCCACGGATGGGCTTACTCGGATTTTGCTTTGTTTCAATTAGGTTCGTCTGCGCTTGAATTTGAAGTACGTTTATATGTAGGCCGTAATAAATCCCTAAGTGGTTCCCGCGCAAGAATTGGGAGATTTCTTACTAACTGCAAACGTTAATTGTCAAATTTATCTATTACATCGACGGATCTAGAACGATCGGCTGGGATTAACCCGTGCACGCAACTATTTCTCAATCAATTCTTGGGGTTTTATGGACTTATCTGCTTCCGTCTTTATTTTAAAACAAAATGTTTATTTTTTAGAAAATAGAAACTAAAAAATATATATATTTTATGTCGGCGTTTCGGCAAACTTTGTTGCCATCATCTGGACTTTATTGTTCGTATGGAGAATTTTCGATTTCCAAAAAGTTATTTTTAAAATTATTAAATTCATTTAGTTGTACACAATTTTATGACAAGAAACAATATGTGGAAATAGCAAATTAATAAATTAACAATTAGTCGTAATATTAACGATATAAAATACGGATACAACTTCAGCAAAGCTGATACGTGATTCTATTCGATTTGGGAATGGTCGGAAAATATTCGAAGATATATTAATCCTATTATTTTGCTTTGAAAACGCTCTTAAAACATGTTATAAATCGTTGACATTTCTCAATTTATCATCAAGATATATTGGGTGAGGGAAAAAGTATTGAGCCTTGTTCTCGATTGGTGGCTTTACGATCACATAACTTCGTAACCATC
>JANTOP010014240.1:0-14447 GCA_027564815.1 Symmerus nobilis | reverse complement strand
TCTTAGTGTAGAAAATATCACCCGAATTGATTACTGTTCGCCAATATTTTTAAATTAATTCAAACGCAAACCCTTAACTCTCGATACCACTTTTAATGACTTGTTCCACTTTCAAAAATAACGGCTCAATTATTGAATTTGGATCAAATCTCCATAATATACATTGATTGTTCATACTATCAGGGTAAATCCAAATCATTTTATACATCTGTACTATATCAGCGCTATAAGCAATTTTATAAGTACGCCAGCAAATTGTAATTAAAATTAAATCATCATGGAACGCTGGACCAACAGCTATCTTATCATCTAATGACAATCCAAATGAACTCTTATAGGATCCGTCACACACTACACGCAATTTAGCATGATGAGGTAAATAATAACAATCCCTACCGGGATCGAGGTGAGCGACTTCTCTCACCTTCTGCACATAACCTCTATCTAAATAATCCTCAATAAATGCAGAATATTTGCCATGGACTTCAGGTTTCTTTGCAAACTTCCTTTTCATCTGCAACAATCGAGTTTCAGCCTTGTGCTGTAATTCGCCCAATCTCGCATCGGAAATAAATGGCAATCTCACTATCAATTTACAATTATCTGTAATAGAATGCGTATTGTTGAACAACATTTCACAATCCTTTTCATTTTCTGAAAGAATCCGTTTCAAAGGATTCATTTCTTCCAAATTACAAAATTTAGCAATTTGTTTCTCAATATTAGTACCAACATGATTACACGATGAAGTTGCATACTAAGATGTCAAGCATGTTACACTTCCTGGCAAAATCCACCCCAAACAGGTATTTTGTGCTGTTAGTGTACCCACTGGACCTTTAACTAATCCATCTCTTAAAATCAATGAATATGCATCAGCACCTAACAAAATATCAACTGGTCCTGGTTTATTAAAATTTGGATCGGCCAACATAAAGGACTTGATATGTTTCCATGATGTTTTAGTTCGGTGTGATGGAAGATAACCAGTTATACTATTAATTACTAATGCTGCTACATCAAATTTAATCGTTGGTTCAATTTGTGATGTTAGCATTATATTCACACGTCCTTTGGATGTTGCAGCAAATGAAGAACCCAGCCCAGCAACGTTTACGGTAACTGTAATTGGAATATTAAGCTGATCAACTATTCTGGTGGATATGAAAGATGATTCAGAACCTTGATCAAGCAGTGCCCTTAACGGAATAAAATTGCCATGAGATAATTTCAATTTTATTTCAGCTGTGGGAAGCAGCGCCGACCTTTAGGGGGTGCGGGGTCGAGCACCGCCCGAGGGCGCTAGGCTGGTTGGGTCGATGAATGCCCGCCCGAGCCGAATTTTATTTAGTAACAGTCACATTTTCAATTCAATAGGGGCGCCCTGAAGTACTCCGCCCGAGGGCGCCAAGAAGGCTAATATTTCTTAATTGCTTTGCTTTCTTAATTTAAGTACCGTTTAAATGTAATGAATGGACTTGATTGGTAACTTCATTACTATATTTATGTTAACATCACGATCTTTATGTAATATGGTATGGTGACTAGCCTTGCATATCGAACAACCTGACTTCCTCTTACAAATACTGAAAAAACATTTGCGTGACAAACAGGCAAAACATAATCGCCGTGACCTTACAAACTTACGACGATCGTCAAGATTTGTATTCTTGAACTTTATACAATCAATAATATTATGTGAACTAGAACAGATTCACAATTGGATTGCATGAAGAACTATTGGTTTATCTAACATGATCCCACGATGTGATGATTTTGATGATATATTATATAACGCACATGATGGCCTCTCACATTCTTTACTTGTGTACGATTTGGGTTCTCTTCCTTGATTCCAATTATATTCAATGCCTCAAGCACACGAAAGTGATTTCCAAAAACAACTGCAATGCATTGTAGATTGGAATATTTGTTGAAATACCTAATGTTTGTTCTCATGATTTTCTGGATTCGGCATCCAATGCTTTAGTTATGTGGTAAACTATCCAAACATTCCAATATTCAACAGGTTGTCCAAGATTTCGCAAAGAATTTACAACTTCGTTAGTACGAAATAGAAGTTGTTTAATGGATTTTGCATTTGCCTTGATAATTAAGGGTAAATTTACAAGCGTGCTGATGTGGCTTGTTGTAATGACACGAAGATTTTCAAATTGGCGACGTAATGCTGCCCATGCCCATGCAACTTCGTAGTTATTTCCAGTTATTCTTAAATTCTTTACTACAGTTGCAGCATCTTCATCCAATTCAATTGATCGAAATAAATCACTAAATGATTCCCATTCCTCATAGTCTCCACTGAACTTCGGCAAAACAACAATGGGCAACCGGAAAGGCTGAGAATATTCAAGTTGTGGAACTTGTGGTTGTAATTGTGGCTCCGGAAACATTTGAGGCTGCGTAACATGTGCGTATTGGGGCCCATTAAATGCATGAAAGGGTGGTACATGCGACGATGGCATCATTCCAGATGAAAATCCATTTGTCGAGCAATTGCTATACAATGATTGACTAAATGCTGGTACATTATAAGATGGATATTGAATTAATGGTAAAATAATACGTGCTGTTGACATCGTTGACGGTGCACCAATATTATTTTCAAATAATAGAACACTATATGTCAATTGATTCAATGATGGTATCATTCTATTCTATTCTATTCTATATGTTGTCATTAACGGCGACGCCTGAATGCGCGTTGCATACGTAGAGTGGCATAACGGTTGCGAAACCATTGTTGATGTCACTGTTGGCGTTGTGTAGACAGGCGTTGGAAATATATTTATACCTTGCGTGGTGTAACTTGGCACTAAATTTATATCCTGCCGTATTCCCAATTCTTCTGATGACCGTACATCTACATGGCGTTGAATCTCTCGTTGAGCTATTAATTCGGAAGCATCTATATATACGGCATGAATTTCATTCATTTCAGCTTAATATATTTCATTTCCATAGGCAGCAACAATTTTCTCAGACCATCGGATGTATTCTTCATAAAATTCTTCGAGCTTATTGAATTTAACAGATAAAACTCGGTTGGTCCATTTATCAATGTCCACAAGACTTTCAGTGAATTGCGTGAAATTTTCGCACGATTTCTTGAAATTATCTTTGATATTCGACATCGTATAGTTCTTTTTATCAATTAGTAAGAAATTTCAAATTAGCCGTGATTCTATATATATCCGGCTCGAAGGACCATGTAAAATTTCCTTTTTTTTTAATTAAAGAATTATATTTAATTTTAATATTACGTGCTTATACTTTGAAATTTGAAAGTACATTAAATTGAGCAGCTACAAATTTTCCTATATAAAATTTGTAGCTGCCTTTGATATACAAATTTTTATTAACATAAAACAACTCTACTTTGGATTAAACAGTGGGTACTTTTTGACTTTGCAATCAGATACATTTCTTTGCACGGGTACTTAGATATCCGGGGTTCTGTATTTTTTCAGACTTCTCTCTGAGATTTTCGAAAATTTCCATGATATTTCTTATATTTTCCTCTGACGAATTCTTGCCATTGTTGCACGATATTGTGGAAAATTTTCGGTTTGATTATTGTAGACTTTTTCCTGACTTTACCTTATATTTTACTAGCTTCTCCGAACTTCCCTTGACCTCTTCTGATTATTTCGAATATTTCCAGAGTTTAATAATAATAATAAGATAAAGTATTGATGGGATTAAATAAGGAAATTTTGCACAGATACTTGGAATAAATTGCCAATTCGCACCACCTTATCTGAGAAGTGTTTGCGCAATTTAATTCAGAATTTTAAATGAATTTTAATAAAGTAAATTTTCATTGAAGATTTACAAGTATAATTTATTTGAGTTAAGGCCAGAGGTACATTTCTTGGTGGCATTTTTTATGAGTTTTCATGAATTTTTCATGCCGAAACAGTAAGACCTTTTGGGAAGTTCTTTTGCGTATCATTTTCATTGATAGTCTCTATGTTTTTAAAAAAATTTTATAAGACACTTCGTTGCATCGTACTCGCTTGGCGTGCTAGACCGCAGGAGGTTATAATTAACTGTTGGCCACGATTCAGTCCGTTTGACTGATCTGAAAAAAATAAACAAGATATATTTGGGTATGTCAGATAAAACTTCATAGCTTGAATTAAGATCTTTTTGAAAAAATTAAATATAACAAAATGACGCCATAAAAACGGATTTTTCTTTTTTTTTTGTCAAGTTTTTCAGTCTTCTTTAAATTCTACAGGTCGTAATTTTTTATGTATCCCATTTTCCTTAATTCAAGTTATTCTGAACAACCACGCGAAAATTTGAGGTGAATCGATTTAGTGATTCTTGAGATATCGTGGCCAACGGGTTAAAATACAGCCTCGTGGGGTATAGCACGCCAAGCGAAGAGGACGGAACGAAACGTCTTATAAAAATTTGTATAAATATAGAAACTTTCAATAAAAATGATACGTAAAAGAACTTCTCAATAGGCCTCACTGTTTCGGCACGAGAAATTCATGAAAACTAATAAAAAAAGCCACCAAAAAATGGACCTCTGGCCTTAAGTTATCTTCGTTGACCAATTTCGAACAGAAGGTCGTCTACAATAAGACGAAATGACCTTTAAATAGGGGTCAAAAATTACCAAAAAAGAATATGTCTTATATGTCTTATATCTTATGTCTTAAACGCATGTACAATTGGATACATTTCGAAGGGATTGCATATTTTTTTCTTTGTTAAACGGGATGTTAAGTGTACTTTTTCTATCCAATTCTCATTTATTAATATTACCCATTCCGCGGTATGAAACTAAATTGTTGGGTACCAAAACGATTTTGAAACTCTCCCAATTCTTTCGATTTTAATCGACGTCCTTATTTTTCATAAAGGATTGCTCAGCATATTTTTAAAATCCCATTCAACTGAAAAGTAATTTTAAAGTATGAAAACCGATAAATTTTATTTGAATTCGGATTTTTTTTTTATATTTTTGACTACTTAAATGTACATACATTGCATTGAGCGCAGTTGTTCTGCGCTCTGTTTTCACCAGGTTTCTTATCCGTTTGCAATAAATTATGCCAATTTTTTGTCGGTGGGATGAGCAAGAAATACGGAAAAAAAGAAATCGCAACAAAAACTATTATAACAATTGTTTTTGGCCTTATTACCCTTTTTATTCCAGAAAAAATTCATATTAAAATAATTTAAGAGTCAATTTGTTGAAAATGGGTATGTACATTTTTACAAGTACACCCTTGCCTAAAGACCGGAAAAAATTCGCCGGCCGTTCACGTAATTAGGTCTTTAAATTAAAATTATCAGCGTATTTAGCAGATGCTATCAATTTTATTATTTCTCTTTTGCTTTTATTTAAAATAAATATGGGCCATTTGTTATAGGTTTTTTTATCGTTTCAATAAGGTCTTGATATCAGTTGGTAAATTAAAATCTGAATAGAAATTTCTTTTAAATTCAGAAGAAAATGGGAGAAATCTGATAAAATTTTATCTAAATTTTATTAATAACATTGAATGAGCTTTTGAAATTTTTGGAGCATTTTTTTGGGAAAATTTGTAATTTTGTTAAAGGATCGTATCTGGATAAAAAAGAGATTTTTAAACGTTAAAAATTAATTTCGACACTTAAAGCTTTCGTCGTGCTTCTAATAACTTGAATAAGCTTTCTGCCAAAATTTCATATTTCATTTAAATTTGATAAATCGGATAAAAATTCGATTCCAAATTATTCAAAATAACATTTTAATTTTAAGCTATCAATGAGCTTTCGAGGTTTCAAAAGCTTTATTTTGGAAAAAATTCTAATTTCATTAAAGGATTGTTGGTTGGATAGAAAATAGATTTTAAAACGTAAAAATTTCTCGGTATGAGCCGTTACGAATTATAGATATTTCTTTCTAACTGTTAAAGCAACTTTCTGCGTTTTTACATTTTTTCCGGTCGAAGAAATCTGCACACAAATTCTGCACAACTTATTGACGTTGATCGCACGCTACTGCACCTCTTTAAAAATTTTATCAAGCATTTAAGCAGGTAAAGATTTGGGAGACATCAATTCACCAAAAAAGACTGTTTTAAAAATGAAAATACCACTGACCCGAAACGTTTTCTTAATACTCATATTTTGGTTGGTTTTGATCCGCAGCCTAGAAAGTTGTCGACCCTTGCTCTCAATTCTATTTAACAATTCAATAGCACTCTCTACAAACGATCACCAAATTTCAATAAATTTGGTATATTTCGTAAAAGAAAAATCTATATCACCTGGAAACATCTAACACAATGGCGTGCAGTCTATCGCACAGTAGGCGCAGAGCACACCTTCTCGAATCCCTCGGGATAACAGACTAAAATTTCCATTTAGTTAGATTATTCCGAACAACACTCGAAATTTATAAAATAATCCAAATTCTAGGATTCCCAGATTTTTTCTTACATTTTCCGACTTCCTCTAGACTTTTTAGCTAATTTTTTTTTCGACTTTCCCATATATTATATCGCTAGAAATTTGCTGAATAATCTGCCATGCCTCATAACAGGCAGGACAGTTATGTGTCTAATTGAGGAGTTATTCAGTTTTGCCTTTAATCTGCAGAATTTATGTCTTTTTTAAAACAGTAAAAAATAAACACAAAATCTGTAAAAAGGGTAGGAATTTAGAGGCATAACTAGTCACTACTTCTCTTCTTTTCCCGACTTTCTTTAATTAATTGGAATTTTCCTAGAAATTGCCCTAGTTCCGATTTTTTCAATTCTCTCTTGACACTTCCCGCATCTTACAAATTTATCTGAATTTATCCCTACTTTTCATAATATCGACTTTTTCCTATTTTTTATACGTTTTCTTAACATTTCTTTTCCTAGATAGTTTCTGGCTTTTCGGACTTTTACAACTTTGTCGATATTTTCGTAAAGTTTTTCTGTATTCTAACATTTTCCTGGGATTGTTAGATTTTTCCCGAGTTTAGCGAATTTTTTCTTATCTTTTCCGACTTTTATCTCGCGTTTACTTGACTTAATCTTATCTTTCCACGGCCTTTAATTGAAATCTCTAAATATCGTTCAATTAATTCCTACTGCCTTTCCCTTTACTTGTAAATATGCTTTCGTGAAAGTACCGATATCTGCATAGAAAATAGATTCTAGAATGTAAAAAAAGTTTGATGTTTAAGTACGAAACTTAAAGCTTTCTCTGAGCTTACAGTGGATAGGGAAACTTTTTGGAAAAAATTTCATATTTTATCGAAATTTAATAAATCGAATAACAATTGGATTCCAAATTAATATATTATATAAAATGGCATTTTAATTTTAGCCTTTCAATGATCTTTCGAGACTTTCGTAAAGGCCCGAATTCCCACAAATAAATGTTTTTCTACTTCTAATGAGATGTAATCTCTCGAGACTTAATTAAGATGGCTTAAAGACTTTATGTTAGTGAATGGAATAGTGAATGGATGACACAATTTGTCGGTAGGGTTCGACACTATGGAAGTGTCCCATAAGCAAAAACGCATGTGAACTTCTTGATGTTAGTTCAGGTCGTGGGGTTTTTAAGACAATGTTTCAGCTATTGAGCTAATGGAATTAATAGGATTAAAACGACTAATTTAAATAGTTAATCAAATAATCTTTATTTCATATAAAAATACAACATAATTACATTAATTTTAATTCATTGATTTAATTATATTACTTACATTTTGACTGCTTAGCTCTGGTAGTTGTAGTGGTATTGGGAATACTCTAGTTTCTAGTAAATGTTCAATTCTTGAGATTGTCTCAATTTTAGCTTGTAAGAATCCAATACGATTCACTACTAACATACGATTTACTAACATACGATTCAGATACGATGTCCGTAATTTGAAGGTATAGTTGGAGACACCTTGAAATTAAGGGCCATTCTTTATACAAATTATCTCTTAAAAATTGGCCCTTTAAACAATCATAGAATTTCTATGGAAATTGTATTTTCTTTAACTTGATTTATGTCATTTCTTGTCCCCGGATTTCCTTTACAATTGGAAGCAAACCTAACATTTTTTTTTGACAATTTCTTTTCGTTGCTGTGTATGTCCTTTTTTCCCATTCAAAATAGAAATTGAACAGAGTGTCCCAAATGTAGTCAGAATGTATCCTTAAATAAGTCTTCGAAATACCAATAGGGTAGACGGTTTAAAGCACCCAGTCTTGCAACCTCATCAACCCATTTAATAGGAAAAGAAATACCCATTAGTCGAAGGGTGAAATGTTTTTCTTTCTTTTTGATATTTAATTTTTTGAATTTTGTTTTTCCGATTTTGCCCCCCATTCGTGTCGAATTTTCTTTCTACTTTTCATATTTCTTTTGGTTGGTGGGATGATGGTGAAATTTAACGTAAGGGTGTTAAAAAACGGTGTTACTGTTGTCAAGCCAAACAAGGAAAAATTAGATTACTTGAAAATGCAATGATGCAGAAGGCGGGAAAAATCGGGGGGCAAAAAAAAATGGTTTTCTTTTCTGAAACCCTTCTCATTTTTTCCCTTGCCTGCCATTGCCATATTTGATTTGTAACCCACCCTCCGCATTCAGCTAACTGGACTGCATGGTATAACAGCCGTATACAAATATGAGTGACAGCCGGTCTGGGGGTGAGTTGAGTATATCTTTATTGCCATTGCAATCTCATGTCTGTCTATTGCACAACTTTTATAATTGTAAGACGCTCAAATATTATGTTTCTTAAAGGGGTCTGCCAGTGGAATGGTGGAAGGAAATTATGGGAAATATACTGCAAATGGTCTTGTCTTTTTACCCAACGGAAATCGGTAAGGATTTCCAATTTCTCATTGATTGGTGGGTTTTTATTTTTATTCTATCTACCCTATACTTTACCCAACCCTTAATTAATTCAATATTTTTCTTGTATATGTAATAACATGTATACATACTCCCCTACCATCCGATATGAACACCCTATTTTTACCGATTTTTTTATAGGAAAAAAATCGTTTCTCCCCCAATCCAATGGTATTCGATGGGAGTTGTATTGTTCTCGTAGAAGGGTTGGGTGGAATATGAATGATGGAAATTTAAAAAATGGGTGATTATATTGTTTGTTTTTTCCTTTTGTTTTTCCTGAACCCCCTTTGTAGTCCCCAACCCCACGACCAGTAATATTATTGCGTCCCATCATTTTTCAACTCAATTAAACAGACAAAATATTATTTTATTGATTAAAAATAGAGGACATTTTTGTACGGGAACAATGGGTGGCTAATAAAGGAGTTAGAGTATCAGGACGGAGTTCCTGCAACCATTAATGCAATGCATTTAACCCAGTCCTGCATAAAAAAAAATATGTAATATCATTTCGTCCAGATAGAACTTCCAATACATGAAGAGAGAAGATGGAGTTAAACTTCGTGAGTGATAAAACCTAAGATCCATTTCGGAGAAATTCACCAAAATTATACCAATCTAATTACTACTTTCGATCACATAATACTCAAAATTTCATATAATTTCACCTATGCGTTCGCGAAATATATGAATCTAAACAAATCATCACATTCCCTCTAGAAATTGAATTTGGGATTTAGCATATCTGAAATTTGAAATTCTAAAATGGTGAGAAGCGTTTCAGGGAATTTCTCCAAAATAATGTCAAGTTATTGACAATCCCAAATAATAGAATTGTAAAAATTTTGACTAATTTCACCGATGGATTCTTGAAATATTTGAATTTCAATGTATTGAAAGCAATATGTACGAAATGCTCTACTTTAAACTTTTAAGTAATAGATTTAAGAGTAATATGTATTTTAGCTTTAAGGGTAACATTTAATTTAGTTTTAAGAATGAAATTGTAATAAAATTATGTTAAAATAAATAATAAATAAATTAAATTAAATATTAGATAACCATGGGGCAGAACTTGCATACCCACCACGGATGGTCATGGTTAAATTGTAATAACTCCTAAATGGAGACGTGAACACGTGCACAATCTTTCTGATTAATTGGATACTACTTTTGACTTAATTGGATCACCCCTTCAGGAGTTATGTCCATTTCAGAGTATGCTGATCATTTAAAATTGAATTTCATTAATTAATTAATTTGATATTAAATTATTTATTTAATGATGGTGACTGAAAAGAATGAGGACCCATAGTAAGTTATGCCCATGCCACATGAATTTAAAAAACGAACGATTCGTCCATTTTTTTCGTATCAGGTGCCACATGTTATAAAGGAACGAACGATTTTTTATGTCAAATGAAAATACTTGAATAAATTGTATTAAACAATGTCGGTATCAAGAAATTTAAAAATTAAATTAATTTTGTATTCATCTTATTATTTATACTGTAAGAAGAAACAGCGCAAATATTGGATTCATCCAATAAACCAACAAAGGAGAGTATCTGGAGAATATTATACCATTGTGGCATTGATTGAAAAATATCCAGAGAAATATTTTAAATATTTCAGAATGTCTCGCGAACATTTTAATTTTATATATACGAGAATTTTATTTTCAATTATGCCATCTTTAAACTCGTTCCGGCGGGACACAATATCCGCTAAAGAGAAACTGGTAATAACTTTGAGGTAAGTATCATTCCATAAAATATATACATATACGTTATAGGAGAAAATCCAGTTGGTCAAATAACGAACTTAAAATTTCTTTTAGGTATTTAGCTACTGGTGCCAGTTTTTCTGATATGGCTCTAAGATTTTTAATGGGAAGAGCTACAATTGAGAAATGCATATACCAAGTAATAAAAGCCATTATAACAAATTTATCCGACATCGCTTTACCAAAACCAACCAAAGAGGATTGGATAAAAATATCCGAAGAATTTTATAATAGATGGAACTTTCCTAACTGCCTTGGGGCAGTTGATGGAAAGCATATAGATGCTTTTGCGCCATATAAATCGGGAAGTCTCAACTTTAATTATAAAAAGCGATTCTCCGTATTGTTAATGGCAGTGGTCGATGCAAAATATAAATTTGTAATGGTGGATATTGGAGCATATGGTTCTAACGCCGATTCATCCATATTTAAGCACTCAGCGTTTGGAAGATTATGGTTGAATAATCCAAATAAATTGAATGTTCCAGATGACGATTATTTACCATTATCTACCCAAGTAGTTCCATATGTTCTGATTGGAGATGAAGCATTTGCTTTAAAAACATCACTTTTAACTCCATATCCAGGACAAAATTTACCTCAAATTCGGCGAATTTTTAATTACAGGTACAATTTTTATCATATCTTATATTCCCTATATACCTCAATCATTATTTCCTATACGCCTATCTCGCATAGAGTTGTAGACCTGTAAATTTTTATAAATATGTTAAATTTTTAATTGGTTAGGTTATCAGGAGCTAGACGGATTGTAGAGAATGCGTTTGGCATATTATCGAGCACTTGGCGCATTTTACTGAAAAGGTTGGAAGTAAAACATCAAGATAAGATGAATAATATTGTCATGGCATGTGTTGTCTTACACAATATAATAAAAACAAACATAGATGACCTAGAAAATATCGGAACAAATGTTAATTCGCAACAAATTAGTCTCACTGTAGGAAACCCGAAATCTGCGATTCCCGCCTCTAGTGGATATAACATTAGAGAAATTTATCCTAATTGGTGCGTAAATGAAGGGGATGTTTTGTTCCAATATAATATGATTTAAAAATCTGAAATACAATATGATTTAAAATTTGAAAATGTAAAATCTAATATAATTTCTGAATAATAATCTAAAATTTTTTCCAATTATATTGTTTTTATTTTATTTAAGAAATTAATTATAATTAATTCATCATATGAAAATTAACAAAAGAATATAGATATAAATTGTGATATTACTCGTTGGCAGGACTATACTCACTATCGCCTGTCAGAAATTCAAGTTCATGAAGGACTTCCATGCATTTTATTTGTAGACGCAACTGCTTTTCTCGAGTCAGTGTTTCTGCTTGTTGCAGTCCTGTTGCGCCATTGAACAAAAAAATTTTTTGATAGGAGGCGATGGCGACGGCGATGGTACATTTATGGATTTAATTGCTGCCAATATTTTATCACCTGCATCACTTTCGTTTCGGGGCCTCTTTTTTGGAGCAATAGCTTGCTCTACATCTGGCCAATTTTCCTCGTCTGTAGCGTGTTCATCTTTACACGACTCTGTATCAACTTCGGAAAAGTTGCTCATTGTGCTGGAATGAAAAATAACATAAAAGAGTTATGTAGAATTTATATTGTTGTATGTGTTTACTTTGGAATTTTTGTAAAGTCGCTTAAAAACTTTAAGCTTTGGTAATGCTTCCATTTTGGTTCCTTTACCGCTCCCGATCCACTTGGGATATTTTGATTAGTTTTAAACAATCGTGAGAATGTATCACGAAGGTTTGTCCACTTTCTTTGGCAATCTATAACTAAAACAGAGTTTATTGCAATTAATAATTGTGTTATCACACCAATTGTTGTGAACAATAGACCGAAGTAAGTTACCTGATCTTCCTAAAACACCTGAGATGTTGTTCCAACTATCAGCTTTTTTATTGCGATCTTTGTATTCTAGATCTCTTTTATTGTATAGGCAATTGCACGCCTCGACCTCCAGTATTAATTTTGCTTCAAATTCATCCTAAAATTATATATATTTTACAATAAATAACTATAATTAAAAAATAAATACTATTCAAATTTACTTACCATCATATTTATCAAACGATGTATGACGAAGTGAGGTTAAATTGGAAACGATAAATAAAATCGTCTGAAACAATCGGTGCGTTCTAGTGCGCTAGAAAAATCGTTTCCATTGACTTTGCACTACGGCACGATACAAATTTTTCAAACCGTTACGATTATCGTTGCATCAAACGACAAAATAAAAAACTATTTATTGTATTATGTTAACTAATCCAATTTATGTTTAATTCATACAATTAGTAATACTAATCATTCTTTTCAATTTTCTATAATTACAATTGCGAAAATTTTATATTAGCACGTTGAAAATGATGAAATTCAAAAATAAAATCGTTCGTTCTTCAAAATCATGTGGCATGGCCATTAGGGAATGAAAATAATTAAACTAATAATTGTAGTCAGGGGATAGTAATAGATGAAATTACAGGCTCAAGTCTACTGTAGACAGGGAGTAGTAAAGGTCTCAGGTTTTAGATCAAATATCGCTTAATATATTAATTTATTAAATAAATTGTAACCTCCTGAAACTGCACATTTGCAATTACTGCCGGTTCAGGGCTGGGAATCGCCGTGTATGTTTCCAGACACAACATCGTAACTTTCTGAAAATTTTTTTTTAAAATACCAAACGATGCATAATGTTTCCCTGATAAATATTAATCGAATCAAGAAAGACCAATAACTCATTCGATTAGGAGTTACAGCCAATTAAATGGAAGGACACCGAAACTATTGATTTACTGTTGAAATTATAAATGAAACATTTCAATTTCGATTTTATAAAACTTTATTAATTAATTAATTTAAAATCAACCGAACTTCTTAATTTTGCTGAAAGTTGGGCCCAATAATTTTATCCAAATGAAATAATTTTATTTAATAATTTTAAAAATTAAAATGGCAAGTTAACTGCAAAATTTAAATTATAAATTTACTAATCAGTTAATTCCTTCCTAACCCAGCAATGTCTAATCCTTCAATTTTATCCCGAATTACCGCATCATTTTGTTTAGATCTTTGAATTTTATAGCGAGGTTAAAATTGAATCGCGAATTTGGTTTTTATTATCTGAATCTAGCCTGAAATTTTCTGTTCAAATTTAGAAAATCTAACTTAATAAGTGATTTAGGGGCCTTAATTTCAACTTAACTATCATTAATTAATTTAAGAAATGCATGGAGATAATAAATGCGAATTTATCAACAAAATATTATAAGAAATTTACCCGGAACAAAATCCTTCAAGAATTTATTCCACGTCCCTGCAGTTTTCTATATCTGATAAGAGAAAAAGAATACTAAAATTAGAAACAACTCCGACTTGCGATCCTTGCAGGACTATATGCAAATCCGTAGTGATGGTGAGGCAACTGAGCGCTTGCCTCGGGCGCAATCGCTAAGGGGGCTCCAAAACTTCATGAAATTGGAAAAAACATTTAATTTTTAATTGTCGAGCCATTTATCCAGCCATTGGAATCTTAGTTTCGAGTTGCGGTCTTTGAAGTCGTTCAGGACTAGGGAGAAACAGCGTCCACGTGCGCCATCAAGTATTACAAGATATGGTAGGCAATCCGAACAATCCCAATACAAAATCATCTGCCCAAAATTTGCTCAAGAGTAGAGATGCAAAAGATTCGAGTACTAGGTACATTATACTCGTTACTTTTAGGATCCGAAAGTAACGAGTATTC